>JAODAL010028065.1:0-53939 GCA_025379985.1 Phyllomedusa bahiana | reverse complement strand
TTTTTAATCTGTGGGTCAGACAGGTTTAAGGGTCTTCTGCGGTACAGGTCAGATATATAGTCAATGTCCCAGTTCAACTAAAATGGGGGTTGAAAGACTCCTTTTTCCGGGCACTTTTTAATCTGTGGTCATGCAGGTTTGGGGCTTATGCTGTGGCCCAGGACAGGTATAGTCAATGTCCAGTGAAACTAAAATGGTGGTTGAAAGACTCCTTTTTCGGCACTTTTTAATCTGGGGTCTTTGCAGGTTTGGGGCATCATGCTGTGGCCCAGGACAGGTATAGTCAATGTTCAGTGAAACTAAAATTGTGGTTGAAAGACTCCTTCCCGGCACTTTTGAATCTGGGGGTCATGCAGGTTTGGGGCTAAATGCGGGTGGCCCAGGACATGTATATTCAATGTCCAGTTCAACTAAAATGGTGGTTGAAAGACTCCTTTTTCCAGCACTTTATAAACTGGGGTCAATCAGGTTTGGGGCTCATGCTGCGTTACAGGACAGGAATTCAATGTCCAGTTCAAGTAAAATGAGGGGTTCAAATCATACTGCCTTCTGGCACTTTTTAATTTGTGGGTGATGCAGGTTTAAGGGTCATGCTGTGGTACAAGACAGGGATAGTGAATGGTGTATGATTTTTTTTCTGTGGCTTTTATAACCTAAGTGTGTTGCCTAAGAGTAGCACGTATCCATTTGACTGTTGTTTGGGTGATAAATCCAGCTTCTCCAGCCCTGTTTGGGTGTAAGAATGAAGGTGTTGTTTTCCTCCCATAGACTTTAATGGTCATCGCTCATAATCGACCATCGACTATCGACTATCTTGTCGATGATGGTCGACCATCGACCGATCTCGATGGCCAACGTAATCGCTCAACACTAGTATAGACTAATCAATAATTACTTAGGATGGTGACCAGATAAATGGTGTATACACCCCCAGCTTATTGCTGTATTGATGACAGCACCATCCTTGGCGTATGATATCACCTGACAGTAAGAGGCGATCAGAAATTAGCGATGCATAAATGTTGATTTACACAATAAAAACACTTTTTTTAAGCACTTCTGCATATAAAAAACTATATGAGTTGTGTATCACCATAGTCGTATCAACCCATAGAGTAAAATTAACTTGTCACTTATACTTTACGGTGACAGCTGTTTAAAATAAAAATAAAAAACACTGCTAGGATTGCAGTATTTTCTTCACCCTGCCTTCCAAAAAATGGATTTAAATGCGATCAAAGACACTTCTCCCCCAAGAAATGTTACCAATAAAAACTTCATCTCTTTATGTAAAAAACAAGCCCCGACACGGCGCTATAAAAGTGTTATGACTATAGCGATACAAATATGTGTTATCCCTTTTGATTAAAGGGCTTTTATTGTGTAAAAGCAGTAAAACATAAAAAATTACAAATTGGGTATCTCTGTAATCATATCAACCTGCTGAGTAAAGATAGCATATCAATTATACCGCACAGTAATTGCTGTGAAAAGTAAAAATAAAAGACACAGGATTGCTGTGTTTTGTTCAAAACACCTCACAAAAACCTTGATAAAAAGCGATCAAAGCTTCATATGAACTCTGTGATGGAACCAATAAAAACATCAACTCATCCTGCAAAAAAGAAGCCCTTATTCAGCTTCACATACAGAAAAATTTAAAAAAATTATGTCTGTCAGACTATGACGACATAAAAAACACATTTTTTTTATAAACACATTTCTATTGTGTAAAAGTAATAAAACATAAAAAACGACATAAAATTTCTATCATTGTAATTGTACCGACCTCCATAGTAAGTTACAGTGAATTCTGTAAAAATGAAGCCCAAACGACAATGACGGAACTGTTTCCACCCCTCCCCCCATTTTCATGGCCCAATGCTAAAAAAACTGTCTAACACCTGTGCGCAATACACCCCTAGCTGAGATACATGTGGGGTATTGAATCCAAAATGGGGTGACTTCTGGAAGGTTTCACCTATTCTGCTACTTTTGGGGCTTTGCAAATGCGACATGGCACACACCAAAATACCGCTCCCTCCCTTGTACACCCTGTCATGGACCCAAAGAGCAGTAACAAATTTTGGATTGCTTTTCTTCCAGAATGCTTTGTAAAAATGAAACATTTTCAGCTAAAATTGCAAATTGTTGGAATTTTTTTTTTCATTTTAACAGCCTAACGCTAAAAACCCCTGTGTGGTCACACCCCTGGATATATTCCTAAAGGGGTGTAGTTTCCAATATGGGGTCTTTTTATGGGTGTTTATTAAGTTTTAGTACCTAAAGAAAAATGGCGCCTAAAGAAAATTGTAGGTGCTCCAGTAAGTGCTCCTCCTATTCCGAGGTCTGTGGTTCAGGTAAAAAGTGCAGTAGGGCCACATATGGGATCTAGAAACTGTAGAATTGGAGAAATCAATGTTCAGTTGCATTTACCTGTTTTCAACTGCAAAAAATGAAAATTTTAAATTTCAACATTTGCTTTAATTTCTGTGAAACACCTAATGGGTTAATAAACTTCCAAAATGCTGTTTTAAATACTTTAAGGGGTGCAGTTTCTTAGATGGAGTCTTTTATGGGGGTATCTAACAAACAGGCCCCTTGAAGCCACATCGGAATGGGCTGGTTCTTAAAAAAATCTATGTTGCAAATTCTTGAAAATATGAAAAATTGCTACAAAATTTCTCCTCCTAATTTCGTAAAAAAAAAAAAAAAGACATTTAAAAATGATGCAAGCCTACAGCAGACTCATGGTAGATGCTAGTTATAAACTATTTTGTGTGGAATAACTATCTGTCTTAGGGTGCTTTTACACAGTGCGTTTTTGATGCGTTTGACATGTTTTTTGTGCAGGAAGGCACAGCAATTAATGCTGTACACTGCTGCACCAAAAAGTGGCAAAAATCGCTGTATAAAAAAAAATGTTCAAAAACGCATCAAAAACGCACCGTGTGAAACCACCCTCAATCATTTTTAAACTTTGAAATGGCAAAAACCCACCCCAGTAACTGAAATCATTAGTGCAGGACCATCCCAGCTGAGTGAGCTGGCAGAGGAGCGTCCTGGGATACAGGTGTTTCAGCACTAAGGCTATGTTCACACAGCTTAAACTGGGACATATTTCACCCCATACTTCACGCCGTTCTGCGCTAAATACAGGGTGAAATACGTCCCAGTCATTACGGTAATCCACAGTTCTCATAGAGAATTTCGGATTACGTCTCATCTCCCCGCTCACACAATACGACGAGCGGGGAGATAAGTGATATGTCAATTACTAACGGCAAATACGCAATTACACCGTGTGAACATAGCCTAACACAGCAAACTGCTTACACAATACAAAACCTCAGTATTTTGAGCAGGTCACAGCTCATATCAGGCTGCCTGACAATCAAGCCATAAAGCAGTAACACAGCATCTGTAAATAAATAAAGCAGAGGGAACATAAGAATGGAGAGAAGAGGACAGGAAGGATATAGAAGGAAACAATCCAACAAATTTAACCTCTTATGTCAAACATAGTGTCCTGCAAATTGGGTTTTGCACGAAGATGAGATGTTGTGTGGGACAAAGCTACACAGCCGGTACCAGCCGGTATTTTGTCATTTTTAGAATGTTTTGGTTGACGGTTCTGTCTGCGATTTGCAGATTTGTCTGTCCCCCTCAAACATTGAAATGCCTGGTTTTCAGCCGGAAGATTTCACATGTTTCTCGGAACACCAGCAGTGTAACAGACTATCCAGCAGAAAATCCATTCAGTTTGGATTACTGAACAGATTTTCTATTAAAGTCTGTGGAAGGTTTTTAGATAGTTTTCAAATCCGAGAACAGTTTGAAAATCCGACCAAAAACCTTGAAGTGTGGACGGACCCTTGCTCCAAAAATAATGTTTTTGAATATTCACTCTGAAAACCTAACACCTTCAGGAGTGAACAAGCAACTTGATTATAGCTGCTTTATATGAGGAACCCTGTTATTTGATGGCAACATTGTTTTATCTGTTTCCTCTGAAGGGTTAATTTATTATTTATTATATATTTTTGTAGTTTTGTTCCACACCACACATTTGTGCAATACCCATTTTGCAGGATACTGTGTTTGACATTAGGGGTTAAATCTGTTGTATTAACCGTTTCCTTCTGCATCCATCCTGTTCCCTTTTCTTTCTTCTTATGTGTGCTCTGCTTTATTTATTTATGTATGCGGTGTTACGGCGGCATTGCAGGTCGTTAGTCTGCAGCAACATCTTAGGACGTCACTGCAGATAGAGGGGTTTTGCGGCTCCCAGCACCGAACAGAACTGTGCTCAACAGCCCTGTTCCTAGAGCAGTCTTTGCAAGCGGAAGAGGAAGGCTATGTTCACACAGCTATGTTCACAGTATGCCCCACAATTACGCCGGGTGTTCGGGAGCTCGCGGCGCGGGTGGGCCGACAGTCCGCCGGCCCCATAGACTGTCATTACCCACGGCATGATTGTATTGTATATGCGGGGAGAGGAGGCGTAATCCATAGTTCTCTACGTGGTGAAATGCGTCCCAAAATAAGCCATGTGAACATAGCCGAAACCTCCGTTCCTGGGAGCTTAACCCTTTGATTGCCACGTTTAGTGACTGTGGTATAATCAAAGGGCACTCCCCTGCTCTGCCAGTTGATCGGGACAAAATGGAGTAGGAGAAAGTCTGTTAAATCAGCCCTGGAGACCTAGAGTAGCCCCAGGGCTGTCTGTATAACAACCCTGCAGTCAAAACACACTGTGTGCTGCACTTACTGCTGCCTGTGTCAGTATGACACATAGCCTAATATATTAGCATATATGAATATACTAATACATTACTTAGTGTAACAAAAAAAGTAAAATAGTTATCTCTTCATGGGATTGTAAAAAAAAAGTAAAATGCATAAAAAGTGTAGAAAAAAAGAAATGACATAAATAAAAATAAATATTTAATAATAAAAAATACACAAAATACACACACACAAAATTCATGTATTAGTTATCCATATGACCATAATAACCTGAAGAATTAACCTAACAAGTTATTTAGTATAAAATGTAAATGGTGTAAAAATATATTTAAATAAAAATTGTACTTTTTTTTTTATTCTACAATCATTTATATGTGAAATCAAACTATGCCCCCAAAAAGTACAACTTCTCCCACATAAAACAAGACCTCACAACTGCATAATTGAAAAAAATAAAAAAAAAGTTATGACTGTTGAAACGCAACAAGATCCTGATCCATATTCTTTTCTTCTTAGTCATATTTATTTTCTGATTGTAGATTTCTCAATTCAGTCATCTATATATGATTGTGGGGACATCATTCTTGCCTGCATTGCTTTAACAGCAGTCAGAAAGATACCTTACAGCAGCTTCATGCACATAGGAGCCTGTGAACTGGATCAGTCCCATTGACTTCTATAGGAGAGTTTTCTAGGCATGCTCTATGACCTGGGAAGAAGTCAGTGTGTAGGGAGGAAGAGAGGGTAAGCTGGGACATCTCCTATTCTGACTGGTGGATTATATGTTATCTACTGTATACACATTGGTGTCACTTTTCAGTTTAATTCTGCTTGTACTGATAATGGGCAGATACTGAAAATCTTTCTCTACAGAACAGGAAGTGTCAGACTATTATTAGGCCTAGTGACCAAAGTGAAAACTGCAGGACTTAAGAATTTTTTAAAAAAGATTGAAAATGATATGTAAAATGAAAAAAAAACAAAACAAAAATTCCTTAAAAATGTGTTTAACATAAAACATGAGTTAAAAATTAAGTCATTTTTGATGACACATTCCCTTTATATACTTTTCAGGCCTGGGGCTTAAGGGATTAAAGTAGCTGAAGTTGGGAACGCCAGTGTCTCTTGCTGTACACAGCAACATGCTTTGATCATAGATTCTACTATGTGCTCAGCGCTTTCTTGATCAGATACTGTGCTAGGTAAGTTTATTTATGCCAATATTGTTACCGTATATACTCGAGTATAAGCCGAGTTTTTCAGCGATGGTCCAGGCGCCGGCAGGGACACTTCTGCTATATGCGACTCCCCACGGAGCACATATAGCAAAATCCTGAGTAAGCCGACAGTGTCCGGGCGCTGCTGTGGCCCGAGCGCTGTCGGCGATCTCTTCACCTATATGCGACTCCTCTGGGAGCGCATACAGGTGAAGATACCACCGCGGTGCAGAGATCGAGCGCTCCTTGCTCAGCAGTGGACTCCGGACAGCCGCAAGCAGACTCGCGGCCGTCCGGAGTTTCCGGCACAGGCAGCGTGTGTCATCATGCTGCGTGCGCGGCCTGATGACATCACCCTGCCTGTGCCCCAAGACTAAGGAGAGCGCCCGGGAGACCGGACAGTGAGGGAGCGAGGTAAGTGTTTGTATTTCTCTTTTTATAACCTGCCTATGGGGGACATATACCTGCCTATACCCTGCCTATAACCTATCTATAAGGACATTTACCTTCCTATAACCTACCTAAAAGGACATTCACCTCCTCATAACCTACCTATAAGGACATTTATCTGCCTATAACCTACCTATAAGGACATATACCTGCCTATAACCAACCTATAAGGTCAGATACCTGCCTATAACCTGCCTATACCCTACCTATAAGGACATTTACCTGCCTATAACCTACCTATAAGGACCTTCACCTGCGTATAACCTACCTATAAGGACATATACTTGCCTATAACCTACCTCTAAGGACATATCCATGCCTATAACCTCCCTTTTAGGACATTTACCTGCCTATAACCTACCTATCAGGACATATACCTGCCTATAACCTACCTATTTGTACATATACCTGCCTATAACCTGCCTATACCCTACCTATAAGGACATATACCTGCCTATAACCTGCCTATACCTGCCTATAACCTGCTTATGGGGGACATATGCCAGCCTATAACCTGCCTGTGGAGGACATATGCCTGCCTAGAACCTGCCTATAGGGGACATATGCCTGCCTAGAACCTGCCTATAGGGGACATATGCCTGCCTATAACCTGCCTGTGGAGGACATATACCTGCCTATAACCTGCCGAGACGGGACATATGCCTGCCTATAACGTGCATATAGGGGACATGTACCTGCCTATAACCTGCCTGTGGAGGACATTTACCTCACTATAACCTGCCTATGGAGGACATATACCTGCCTATAACCTGCTATAAATATATGAGGGATATATATACTGCCTATAACTGCCTATGGGCTAATTAACTGCCTATACCTGCCTTTTGTGGTACATTATACTGCCTATTTACTCTGTGCCTTTTGGTGGACATTAAATTGCCTATACTTGCCTATGTAATTTTATTGGTATCCATTTTTATTTTTTAAATTTACCAGTAGCCGCCACATTTTCCACCCTAGGCTTATACTCAAGTCAATAAGTTTTCCCAGTTTTTTTGTGGCAATAGTGGGTGTTTTGGCTTATGTCCGGGTCAGCTTATATTCGACTATATACGGTATGTCACCTCTCTATTATTTTTATAGTGCAGGGAATTTACATTAACCTCTTTCTCTCCTAGTCAGTCATTGGATATATCCTGCTTCTTTTGAATTACAAGTTTGTAGAAGCTGGTTCTTTCTGTGTTTGAGCCTCCTCACATTGGGTGAGCTACTGTATTTATAATTATATATTTGTGTAACTTTTTATGCTTGCATTCACTTCTTATGCAAATATGAATATACATTTTGGTAATAACATGTGCCTTATGTGTTTGACTATAATCCTGGTTCTTTAGCGCTCACCACCTTTGTAACTTTGGTATTTTCTGTGTTTAGCCATGTGCTGGAACATAATATATGCATAATATCTTATTTTTCTCTGCAGCATGAGCACTTTCTTTTATGACCACCTGACATCCTAGTCAAAACCATACACTGCAACATTAGTTTATTTGTTCATTTGTGTCCATATTTTTGTAAAGTCTTGATGATGCCCGATTACTTTTGAAATTGTGCATTTTGCGACACCGCTTTTGTGACACCTCCTGTTGTCCCATTGTTTGTCCCCTGAGGAGATCCTGTGATATTCTGGGAGGATCGAAAACCTCTTGGGATGGGGGACATTATGGATTACTAGGGTGAGATCCCAGTCAGGGGCGTCCTTGTTGGGACGACCACCTTGTTGTCTGTATGTAGGGGCCAGTGTAGATCCCTTATAGGGACTGCTATTGTAAGTGCTTTTGTCCTCCCCCTCTGGTGTTCTGGACACTGTTTTTGTCTTTTTGGATTGTGATAAAAAATAAGTGGCTCTAGATTTCCTTTTTTTTTTCGAAATAACATTAAGACCATGTTCACATAGCTTAATTGCAGGGCGTAATTACTCCCCGCAATTACGCCATGTGGACGAGAGCGGAGGTGGGGGCGGGGGGTCGGCACCTCGCCGGCCCATAGACTATCATTACTAGCACTGCGTGTACGCCGCTAGTAAATGACATGTCACTTATCTCTCCCCGCGGTGGATTCGCCGAGCAGGGAGAGGAGACGTAATCCATAGTTTTCTATGAGAACTGTGGATTACCGTAGTGACTTGGCCGTATTTCAGCCCATAATTCGCGCAGTACGCCGTGAATTACGGGCTGAAGTACGTGCCCAAATAAGCCGTGTGAACATGGCCTAAAAGTTAAATTTTACTATATGACTATTGCCTTTGCGATTCAAACTACTGAGAATATTTAATTACTATATATTGATTATTTTTACTTTGTACCGCATATTTTGTATAGAAATACACTTTATGTATACTGAAATACCCCTTTAAAGGGAACCTGTCACATAGATTATCCCCTCTTTGCTAAGGGCAGCACAAGCTAGTGTGAGACATGCTGTTTCCAGTGATGTGTCCCTTATTCTGTAAGATGCTGTAGTTTTAGAGCATTTAATGCTCAAATCTTATTCGTGAGCAGGTGTTAGCCCCCCCCCCCCCACCAAAGACTAGCCCCGCCTAGTGAGTTATTCAAGTGATTCTAACTATTCAAAGTAATAGGTTTATCAGTTATGAGGTGGGCGGGGCTAGCCTCAGTTGGGCGGGGCATGAACAAACTGACTCTTTATATGACTTTTGTTGCTGAAAACTGCAGATTTGAGCACTAAATACTCAAAAACTACAGCATCTTACAGAATAAGGGACACAGTGCTGGAAACAGCGTGTCTGACACTAGCTTGTGCTGTCCTCAGCAAGGGGGGCAAAAATTATGTGACAGGTTCTCTTTTAAGGCATTTTTTGTAACACTATTAAACTCTAGAATACTGCTCATCGCTTGGAATTCCTACAGAAAATTAAATGCAATGAACAGATAAATTTCATTGATGTGCAATAATATATTTTGTAGAAACAAGCACACATAAATTGTTCAGACATGTAAGTTTAATGTAGTTTACCCATTACATGGAAATGGGCAATTATTGAAGAAGGTCTCACAAGGAGCATTATGTGGGTGGACAGAGTGAAGAACTCCATGATTAACCCCTTAAGCCGAATGCCTGAAAAAAACTTAACCCTCTAACATAAAAAAAAAAAAGATATTACTCTTTATTTTTTTCCTCCATGCCTTCAAAAAGCCATAACTTTTTTATTTTTCCACCTACATAGACATATGAACATATGAGGGCTTTTTTTTTTTTTTTGCGGGACAAGATGTTATTTCCAGTGGTTATTCATATTACTACAGAATATACAGGGGAACGGAAAAAAAATTCAAAGTGGGGCAAAATGTGAAAATAATGTACTTGCGCCATGTTTGCGGAAGTTTTGTTTTTGCGGCGTTCAATCTTCAGTAAAAATGATGTGTTCTCTGTATTCTACAGGTTGATACACATCCGGCAATACCAAACATGGTATTGCCGGTATTAATACACATGTAGGGTTTCCTTTATGTTTTGCTGGCGTAAAAAAATTCCAAACATTCCTTATATTTGAAATTTGCGCCGTGGCGCCATTTTGTGCGACCAATAACTTATTTGTACTAATACCTACGGACGCCAGTGAGATGGCATTTTTTGCGGGCTGAAGTGCACTTTTTATTATTTGCAGTTTGGAATGCATGCAACTTTTTTGATCACTTTTATTCCAATTTTTTATAGGAAATGAAATGACCAAAAAAACGCAATTTTGGCGTTTGGAATTTTTTTTCTTCTACGGCGTTCAAGATATGGGATAAATGATGTTATATTTTTATAGATCCGACTTTTCAGATGCGACGATACCAAATATGTGTAACTTTTTTATTATTTAATTGTTTTTATATGTAAAAAAGGGAAAGGGGGGTGATTTGAACTTTTAATACTTTTTTTTTTTTTTACACTTTAAAACTTTATTTCTTTTTTTTTTTTTACTTTAACATTGATTCCCCCTATGGCGCTTGACCACGAGGAGGCGTGATTGTTAATACAGCCTAATGCATTGCATAGGCAATGCATTAGGCTGTACCAAGATGTGGTTTTCCCCACTTCCTGCCTGCAGCTGGACGTGGGGCAAACGGGAACGTGACAGCAATGGGCGCCTTAACAAGGCTCCCAGATGCCATGTCCAAGCATCGGGATTCTTACTGCTGATGTCCTGATCGGACTGAAGAACGGTGCGCAACCGCTGGCTGTTAACTGCAATTAGCCGCTAACACTCGGTGGCTGTGTAACAGGGTCGCGCTGCGATCCTGTTACACAACTCCTTAACACCACCCTGACGTACCCGTACGTCAGTGTGGGTTAAGGAGTTAATGACCAGCTAAATTTTGTAGTTTTCACCTCCTTGCATTTCTACAATCATAATTTTTTTTTATCTTTTAAATGACACAGTTGTATGAGAGCTTGTTTTATGTGGGAGAAGTTGTATTTTTTGGGGGGGCATAGTTTAAGTTACACATAATTTACTTTTATTTTATTTATTTATTTTTATAATTTGTTTACGCCATATACATTTCACACTAAAAAAACTGTTGGATGAATTCTACATGTTGTTGCGGTCGTGTAGATGACTAATATGTATAGACTGTTGTTTTTGGTGTGTAGCACGATAACTTTTTTATTAAATATTTATTTTTATTTTATTATTAATTTAATTGAATTCTTTCTTCACTTTGTTTTTCACTTTTTTAGTCCCATTAAGGGATAACTATTATACAATTTTGTTTTACACTTAGTAATGCATTAGCATATTCAGGTATGCTGATACATTACAATCTGTGTCAGTTTGACACAGGCAGCAGTCAGAGCAGCACACAGCTTGCCCTAACCACAGGCTTGTTATACAGACAATCCTGGGGCTTCTCTAGGTCCCCAAGACTGACTGTACAGTGGTTCCCGGGCTCCATCGGGTCACAGGGACTCCCGATCACCCAATGGAGCAGGGGATCAGAGAGTTAAGCACCGGGGCTCAGAGGTTTCCTCCGCTTCCTGGCACTTGCAGAGACTGCTCTAAGAATGGAGTTGATAAGTATAGGCCTGTTCCTAACACAGCTGTGTCGCTGGGAGCCGCAAAATCCCTCTTTCTGCAGCAATGTCTTTTGATGGTGGGCGGTCATTAATGACCCGCTAAGACATTTATATATGTGGGACAAAAGAAAAGGACTATCTAATTGGTTATGTTTGCTGGGGAGAAGAATGAAAAGAAGGCTTTGTCACCCAAACTGCACTGTGCAGCAGTGTAGCAGAGAGCAGCTCCTGCTGCACTAAGCTGCTGTTTGCCTAAGCTGCTTCTGCACATCCATATCAAAGAGCTGTGCAGAAATATAGGATGTGTGTGTGTGTGGGTGGGTGGGGTGTTCAAAACCAGTAGAGAGCGACTCCTGCTACAATGACTATATTGCAATGAATACAGTATCTCACAAAAGTGAGTACACCCCTCACATTTTTGAAAATATTGTATTTTATCTTTTCATGGGACAGCAGAGAAGATGTGATATTTTGATATAATGTAAAGTGTCATGAGTCGCTCTCTGGCCCCTATGCCGGGCCATGGATTCGCTTGTAACTCCTTGGTCCTCACTGCAGTATACTCACCTCTCCCCACTCCTGTTTCTCTGTGCGCCTCTGCTGTGTGCTAGCGTGCATGTCCCTGCTCAATAGGGAGCGCGTGCCAACTCTGTGAAATTTAAAGGCCTAACGTCGGCAATTGCTTTTTCAGGTGCTGACTTGATATCTTATTTCCACCCCCTGACTTCTCTGTCAAATCTTTGGTGCTCCTGCTCTGAGAAAAATTGTTTATTCCGTCTTTATGCCATTGTGGTGTACCAGTTCTTCTGCACTGTAGTTCAGACTCTCCGCCTGTCCCCGACCACGCTATTGCCTACAATTCAGCAGGTTGCCCACCCCAGCCAACACCTAAAGCAAATCACATCAGGGGTAGCGATCTGTGAACCACACGCTGCTCAAATCTAACCAGCCTTGCAATGGGCTTTAGTAAAAACTGGGAGGCTCTTTAGACCCCACTCACTGATGTGGCTTACACCAAAGCTTGCAGTTGTTCAACTAATCCACATCCTGACCTCTGTGATGTAAAGTAGTCTTACTGGTTCTCTTTTTCAATTGTTGAACAATAGTAGAATCCCTATAGACTGTAACAAAGACCCACCCCACTGCCACCTTGCCATTTAAACTCACTGCCTCACCGGTTGACATAAGCAAAAGCTTTCTTGATCACACTGTCAATACTCCAATCCCTTGCTTAACTAACTTTGACCCTTTAGGTATTCCTCATCTCTGCTTCACCTATTGCTTAAGTGGTAAGTATTCCCCTGTATACAGATGTAGCAGAGTACTGCTTGACCGTGATATCACGGCTTTTCGAGTTATCTGCTCTGATCTGTAAAAAAAGACCATTGAAAAGCATTGAAAAAAGTGAGATAACTTTCTGTGCCGTGAAATCACAGTGCAATATCTGTTCTGTTTAGTTCTGCCACATCTGTATATAACCCAAAGAAAAAGTTTAATTAATAGAGAATTGAAAAACAATCCAGATGTATTGTTATAGACCTTATGTACAGTAGGTAAAAAATTAGAAGTGGCTTGTCAGTGCTCAACTCATGCCTGTCCTGGTCTCAGAGGGCCATATTAATTAGGCTTCTAGGAAAAGCAATACGGATTATCCTATAGGGGTTGTAGAACTCATTTTTCCCTAGAGTAAGTTAACAAAAATGAAAGTAAAATAGAAAGTATTCCAGAAATTAATGGATTGTTTTTAAGTCTAATAGGGTTTTGGGTGTAAAATATTTCACAACTGCATTGTTTAAGTAGCTTTTTTTTTTTTTTTACAAAAAAATATAACTAGGTAGATTGGAAGACACGTTTACTAAAGAAAAAATAAAAAATAAAAAAGAACGATTTGCATGTGAGAGTGACACACTGACTTTGGATTTTCATAAAAGGATTAATGGTCCTGTCTAATAATATTTTTCTTCACATTGTGATGGAAGTCTTATCACATCTTCTACTAGAAGAAATCGCAATATATTCAGCCATATCAGTATATTCTTTGATTACTATCTTACGGCTCTTTCTAACACTAGTTGTCTTATACCGATCACTCTGTCCTTTGTTACCACAAGAGTCTAATAACATTTTAAATAGCATTTCTGATACAATCTAGCAGAACAGAAAGGTATCTGTTTTCATTATAATCTTGTATTTTAAGTAACCCTATATTTTTCATTTTTATTAGATAACTGATATTCTATAAAGCCCTATAGAACTTTGCAACATTTAAAAAAAAATAAAGCTTTCTTTTTTAAATTATGTATTGATGTGTTCTCATACTTTTAAAATAAGCTACAAAATATTGGATTTGTTGTGTTGTATTATTTTAAAAGATTACATCTAATCATTCTACATAACTGAAGCTTTCTGATAGCTGTGACAAATGTGCTTCTCAGTATTGTTAATCATACAGTCAGGGTCAAACTGGCCCACTAGACTAACAGAGGACTTATTGTTGGACTTAGGCTCTGGCATAGTAACAGGCAAGTCAGTCCAATAATAGGCAAACCCTTTTGGAGCTGGTTTGTTACCATGTAACACTAGAGTCTTTTTCTTATGCATTGACAGAATT
Organism: Phyllomedusa bahiana; assembly: GCA_025379985.1. Taxonomy (NCBI): domain Eukaryota; kingdom Metazoa; phylum Chordata; class Amphibia; order Anura; family Hylidae; genus Phyllomedusa; species Phyllomedusa bahiana. Next base: position 39,866 of record JAODAL010028065.1, on the reverse strand, counting down.
AACTTATAAAGGCATGTTCACACGGTTTAAAATGGGCCGTATTTCGGTCCGTAATTACGCGCCGAAGTGCGCCAATTACGGGCCGAAAACGGCCCATTCATTACGGTAATTCACAGTTCTCATAGAGAACTATGGATTACGTCTTCCCTCCGCCGCTCTGCAGCCGCGGGTGTAAAGGTGAAGTTGACATTCACTTTCTAGCGATTAGCGCCAGGTGATTTTTTCCAGTCGAGCTGGCGAAGTGCTAGCCCTGGGTTTCACTTCGTTGCCATTGCCCTGTCCCCCCAACAGAATTGCGAGTGTTTTATTAAGCCCCAAATTTTCAGTTTTCCTTTAACATAGCCTAAGGTACTTATAAAAAAGTATACATGTTTTATGTAATAGTCAAAAAAATTTCAAAAGGGTTGAACCCATTACAAAATATTTCCATGGTGAATGATTTTCACCTGCACTTTGCTCTGAGTTGTGAATTTGTTTTCAAAGGGAGAACAACGTGCCTCATGGATGAACCATGATGCGGCAAACAGAGTGCCTGTGGGTCTATGAAACGGTATCTGTGTACCTCCACACCGGCATTGTGGCCCCTGAGGTTGTATGAGTGATTGTTTCATTGGTTACTTTGCACCCGGAAATCCCCATGCATATACTTTTGCTTTCTGCATGGGTTTGGAATATGTTAAAGTTGGTGTCAGTTTTTCATCTTGCTCTACAATTAGCTGCACCTGTACTTTTTCCCACAGCATAAAGGGCAAAGTTGCTAGCTACTGGGTCATTTTTTGTTACCCCATTGAGCGTTAACAACCCCAAAAAGAATTGGAATTTTTTTTTTTGTAATAATGCCCCCATTTTCTTATTTTTTTCCCCTAATTATAAAAGCAACAATAAAAAGGTAGCTAGGATATACAACAATATAGTGCAGGTGGATATATGTACATATGTGTGTGTGGCAAAAAGAAAAATAAAGAAAACGGGTGCCAGCAGAAAGAGTTGGAACTCTCAATATAAAATATGAAAAAATACACAGCACTCCAAAAAGAATAAAGGTGCAAGAGTGATTTATTCCTCCATACCATTAAGAAGCGACGTTTCTGCTCCCTCACGGAGCATGCACTATATATTTGCACTACATATAGTGCATATACATAGTGGGTGACCGGCTACGTAAAAGGGATCACGGACACAGCAGAATTCAAATTAAGCGGGTTTTTATTAAACAAGTCCACAGATAGCACAAATAGCTTTTCTTCAGCAGGGTGCAAACAAACAGTAAGATGTTATGTCAGGTTCCAAAAGGGGTTGACATAAACTTGTTAGGCTCAATGCATAGGATGGATTTGTCCAGCTTCTCTGGGCAGATCAATACAGCAGTCCTTCCCTTTACAACTCCAGCCAACCCGGAATACCACTGCTTGTAAGTAGTGTTGAGCGATTACGATTACGGGTCGATGGTCGATAACGGCAATAACCAATAAGATATTCGATGGTCGATGATAGATTATCACCGATGACCATTAAAGTCTATGGGAGAGCAACAACACCTTCATTTTTACACCCAAACAGGGCTGGAGAAGCTGGAATTAAAATCCACAACAGTCAAATGGATACGTGCTACAGCTTAGGCCAGAGGTTCCCAACCCTAGTCCTCAAGGCACACCAACAGGTCATGTTTTCTGGCTTTCCTTAGCATTGCACAGGTGAAGTCATTATTGTCAGTGCATTCTGCACAGGTGATATCATTATTGTCAGTGCATTCTGTGGGAGATCCTGAAAACATGACCTGTTGGTGTGCCTTGAGGACTAGAGTTGGGGAACACTGGCTTAGGCAACACACTTAGGTTATAAAAGCCACAGAAAAAAAGTCACACACCATTCACTATCCCTGTCTTGTACCACAGCATGACCCTTAAACCTGCATCACCCACAAATTAAAAAGTGCCAGAAGGCAGAATGATTTGAACCTTCATTTTACTTGAACTGGACATGGAATATCCCTGTCCTGGAACGCAGCATGAGCCCCAAACCTGCATGACCCCAGATTAAAAAGTGCCGGAAATAGGAGTCTTTGAACCACCATTTTAGTTGAACTGGACATTGACTATATCTGTCCTGTACTGCAGAATGACCATTAAACTGTCTGATCCACAGATTAAAAAGTGCCACAAAAAGAAGTCTTTGAACCACCATTTTAGTTTCACTGGACATAGACTATCCCTGTTCTGGGCCGAAGCATGAGCCCCAAACCTTCATGAAGTACAGATTAAAAAGTGCCAGAAAAAGCAGTCTTTGAACCACCATTTTAGTTGAACTGGACATTGACTATACCTGTTCTGTACCACAGTATGACCATTAAACCTGTCTGACCCCCAAATTAAAAAGTGCCGGGAAAAGGAGTCTTTCAACCACCATTTTAGTTGAACTGGACATTGACTATACCTGTCCTGGGCCACAGCATGAGCCCCAAACCTGCATGACCCCCCCATTTAAAAAGTGCCGGAAAAAGGAGTCTTTCAACCACCATTTTAGTTTCAACGGACATTGAATTTTACCTGTCCTGGCCACAGCATGAGCCCCAAACCTGCATGACCCAGATTAAAAAGTGCCGGAAAAAGGAGTCTTTCAACCACCATTTTAGTTGAACTGGACATTGACTATACCTGTCGTGGACCGCAGTATGACCATTAAACCTGTCTGACCCCAAATTAAAAAGTGCCGGGAAAAGGAGTCTTTCAACCACCATTTTAGTTGAACTGGACATTGACTATATCTGTTCTGTACCGCAGAATGACCATTAAACCTGTCTGACCCACAGATTAAAAAGTGCTGGAAAATAGGAGTCTTTCAACCACCATTTAAGTTTCACTGGACATTGACTGTCCCTGTCCTGGGTAGCGCTTGCCCCTCCGTATGAGTGCGGACCAATTGAGCTTCACTTGGAAATACTGGTGGTTAACGCTCCTGTTACCTCAGGTGCCCTTTTTCTTGGCATTCTTTTTCTCATTTTACTCAACGTGCTGGAGGAAATTGTCTCTGTACTTTGTTCTCTGTCCGTGCTCCATACTCCATGTCCTCTGAATAACTTACATCTGGTCAAGTTTTCCTGTACCTCCCTTGTACAATTCAGAGGAATTTTTTACCAGCTATTTTGTACATGCAAGTTTTTTAGTAGTTTAAATTCTAGAAAACACATTTTTAAAATAGGATGTAATCCCACCATGACTTTGTTACTCTTTTTTATTGTATTAAATGGGTTGTCTCAATACAGGGATTGATAGCTATGTTAAAGATCTTGCAAAAACAAGTCATTTTGCAATATGTGTCCATTAACAGTGTCCTACCTATTCCTGTTTCTGACAGCACCATCACCCTTGAGCCACTCTTGACAATTGTGAAGAACACATGTCTGTTAGAAACAACATTTTTTTTTATAATAGGAACTGTAGTATATCTGCATGTCACATCAAAATGCCCCAAAAATTCAAAGCATGACCCAAGAGCCACTTTGGACAATAGTGAAGAACAAATGTATGTTAGAAAAAACAATTTTTAGAATAGGACCTGTAGTATTGCTGTATCTCACAGCAACATGACCCCAAAAAATTATAAATATGACTTCTCAGCCACTATTAAAAATTGTGATGGAGAAATGCCACTTAGAAGCCACATTTCTGTTCCACAGGAACATGATTATTGCTGTATCTCACAGCAACATGACCTCAAAACCATTGACAATGCGAAAACTTCTTCAGATAAAGTGAGTAAATGGAAAACGGTGTTGTCATGAAACCTTGCTGTCTTTTACAATCTCCTCATAGCAAAACCAGCAAAATGAACTGTTGGGAAAAGAGAATAAAAATTGCAGTAAGAAAGGATCATTTTAAAAATAAGTTTTCAAGAGGACCATTTCTGTTTGAAGAGGAATGTGAAGTAGACCGGCAACTAATCGGTGATCTCGGCAATTAGGGCCACAACATCATCAGAGATCCATGCCTGATTCATCTTGATGAAAGTCAAACGATCCACATTATCTGTGGAAAGCTGGATGCGTTTGTCTGTAATGACTCCTCCAGCTGTGCTGAAGGTCCGCTCAGATATGACGCTGGCTGCTGGGCAGGACAACATCTCTATGGCGTGGCGAGCGAGCTCGGGCCATTCATCCATTTTGGATACCCAGAAGTCTATTGGGTCCGGAACACATCCAAAAACATCGGTGTGAGACGCAGATAGTCGTGCACCATGATCTTAAGCTGGTCTCTGTGTGTTGGATGTGTGCCTGCATTGCATGCGTTGGTGAGGTGGTAAATAAAGATTGCCAGAGGTCACCCATTAGGCTATCTGCCACCTTGCCTGCTGCTGCTGCTGCCGCTATGTTTACTTGGCACTCTACTGCTGTCACGTCGCTGATGTTGTTCCAACGTGACATTTGAAGAACGTGAAGCAGACGCAACAGATATCTCCAGTTGATCAATCAGCAAGGTCTCCATTTCCTGCATTTTACTCTCTATTTGGGTGGGTGGAAGGAAAGTGCTGAGTTTTGTTTTGTACCGGGGATCCAGGAGAGTGGCCACCCAGTAACTGTTGTTCATTTTGATGGCCTTAATGCGAGGATCATGTTGGAGGAAATGGAGCATCCAAGCACTCATGTGAGAGATGGAGCCTTGATTTCCCAAGCCTCTGGGTCGAGGGGCACTAGCAAACTGATCTTCCTCATCTTCCTCCTCCGCCTCAAATTCACGCCAACCTCTTTCCAAGGCAGGGACGTCGGTAACGTCGGTGTCTAGGAATACCTCCTCCTCCTCCGCTTCCTCCGGCACAGCTTCAACACAGCCCTGACTTGCCTGAGATGATGCACCCTGAGAGCTGATGCGCTGCCTTGCACTAGCCCTGGACCCCGAACCACTGCCTAATGAAGACCGATAAAATTGAGAAACTGTCGGGCCTTGTGGATTCGACGGAGAGAAAGGCTCCGTGTCCGCATCTGTGTCCGTCTCCTCCTCCGTCGCTGGCGGGACCTGTTGTTTCAGAGTGTCCAACGATCATTCCAGAACTAAGATCACCACAATGCTCATGCTGACAAGGGCATTGTCCGCACTGACCATTTTGGTGGCTTCTTCAAAACTGGCAAGGATGGTGCAGAGCTCTTTCACCTGCCTCCACTCTCGGTGGCTCAACACCCCGAGGTCTGCACCGCTGCTTGTCAGGCCATGTGTCACTTCGTACTGCATAATGGCATTGCGCTGCTGCCACAATCGCTGGAGCATGTGGAGGGTGGAATTCCAGCGTGTTGCCACATCAACAATGAGACGGTTGACGGGGAGGCCGAGCTGACGCTGCAACGCAGCCAGGCGGGTTCGAAGCAGGGTGCGAACGGCGGAAGTGCGAACTTAGACTTCGAGCCTTCCTCAGCAGGCAGTCCAGACCCGGGTAGCTCTTTAGAAATTTCTGGACGACAAGGTTCATGACATGTGCCAGGCAAGGGATGTGCTCCAGCCTACCGATCTTAAGGGCGGCCAGCAGATTTCGCCCGTTATCGCACACCACCTTGCCTGGCACAAGGTTCTTGGCACCCAGCCAGCGCTCGGTCTCGTTACGGAGAGCCGTCCACAGCTCCTGACCTGTGTGTGGACGGTCTCCAAGACAGATTAATTTCAACACGGCCTGGTTTCTCTGGGCCCGTGATGCCACCAGAGGACCTTGGGGGAAAGAGCCCTGCACCATCCCTGCAGTTTTGAAGAGCGTGCGCCGAGCCTGAGAGCCACCGTCATGACCAGAGACATCCACCCAGCTCACCCAGTGAGCTGTCACAGAGATATAGCGGCCTTGGCCGTGCTTACTAGTCCATGTGTCGGTGGTGAGATGGACTTTTCCGGACACAGATGTTGAAATTTTAGATGACACGTGGCTGGCCAGGGCAGGGACGGCTTTTCTGGCAAAGAAATGCCTGCTCGGCATCTGGTATTGGGGGCAGGCGAGGGCCATGACGTGGCGGAAACCCATCTGTGTCCACCAGACAGAAAGGCAACATTTCCAAGGCCAAAAGCCTGGCAATGCCGACATTCAGGCTTTTGGCTTTGGGATGGTTTGGGTTAAAGTGTTTCTTCTGCTCCTAAACCTGGAAGACAGAATGCTGGCTGCTAGACTGGCCGCTGTACGGCGTGCAATTCGACAAACTGGTGGGAGGAGAAGGGCTAGGATGGGTCTCTGGTGGTGCTGGTGGTACTCGGTCGACGGTGGAGGCTGAAGCAGAGGCTGATCCCTGATCATGACTCTGAGAGACATGGGCAGCTGAGGAACGCTTGGTGGTGGCGGAGGAGGAGGAGCGGAGACAGAGGGTGTGACAGTGTTGGAGGCCCGGCGTCGTCCTGGCCTTTTTTTGGCCATGTTGCCTCCATTTCAACTCAATGCATTCGCTGCATGTGACTAGACATGTTTGGTGGTGTTAACCACCTAAGGTTTCTTGCCTCTACTTATGCGTTTACGGGCAAAGGCGGCATATGACATTGCTTAGTGAATCAGAGGCTTGCTCAAAGAAGGCCCAGGCTTGAGAGGTCCTGGACCTTTTTGACGGCAATAAGCGAGGAGCGGGGTTTGCGCTGACCGTGGCTTGCGGAATCATATCAGCGGACTTCTGCGACCACCCTCTCCCTTTTTGAGGCGGACCCGTACTGACACTACCCCATCGTCTTCCTCCTCGTCCAGTGATGAAGCGCTCGCAAGCAAATTCTGCTGAAAAGACCACATTGGATCCGCAATGTCTCATCATCATCAACCACAGGTGACTGGTCGTCCTGACATTCTGCATCCAGGAGCTGCGGGCTACAAGCAAGAGGGACTGCAAGGCGTTTGCCGACCGCCCGGATTTTTGCCGATTGATCGGCTTCCTTCTCCTCCTCTGATTGGCATCAGTAACTGGGCGTCAGAGCAGAGAAAATCATCCTCTTTGGCCTCTTGATCTTTTATCATGCCTTCTGACCCCAACCGCATTTTGTTATCAAAGAGGTCTTCAGAAAATGGATTATCCACAGTGGTGGGTACACGAGTTGACATTTGGGCTGCTTCATGTTGGACGGATGCTGATGATGCTGATGACGACATTTGTTGGCCGTGACTGGGAGGACGAGGAGGTAAGACTGGCTGATGCAGGTTGCATTAACCACTGAAGGACAGATTGGCGATGCTGTACGTTACTGAGATTCACAGGGCCCTGACCCAGCGATGACAGGCCTGACGGTCCTGCAACTGACGATCCGCTGGCATGCGTGTTGTCACCAGCACTGGAAGGAGCACCTTCTCTTGTACCTCTACCTCCATGTCCTACCCCCCTCTTTGCTCGCTTACCACCTGAATTTCGCTCCATGTTCAGAATTATAAAAATTTGAGAAGATATGGAAGAGTTTTGGAAAGTCTCTTATTAAAAGACGGCAAATCACAGCTATTCTCAAATCCCTCAAATCAAAACAAAATTGCTGGATTCAAATTTACCTGCACGGTTGCTCTATCAACAAACCTGGCCTACGCCAAAGTGAAAAAACACGTATCTGAGATGTATACGGGATAATAAAAGGTATTTTTGGCACCTATCAATTCACCTGTGGTGACTACAAAGTTGCTGGATTCAAATTTAACTGCAAAGTAGATCTATCAACAAAGCTTGACTGACCAAAAGTGAAAAAAACACCTGTCTGAAATGTATACGGATATTAAAAGGTATTTTTGACACCTTTCAATTCACCTGTGGTGACTACAAAATTGCTGTATTCACATTTAACTGCAAAGTAGCTCTATCAACAAAGCTGTACTGTGCCAAAGTGAAAAAACACGTATCTGAAATGTATTCGGATAATAAAAGGTATTTTTGGCACCTTTCAATTCACCTGTGGTGACTACAAAAATTGCTAGTATTATCACATTTTAAGTGCAAGTGTGCCTTTAATGAACAACGCTGTAATGCTGGCCAAAGTGAAAAAACACGTATCTGAAATGTATTTGGATAATAAAAGGTATTTTTGGCACCTTTCAATTCACCTGTGGTGACTACAAAATTGCTGTATTCACATTTAAGTGCAAGGTGCCTCAATGAACAAAGCTGTAGTGCGCCAAAGTGAAAAAACACGTATCTGAAATGTATTCGGATAAAAAAAAGGTATTTTTGGCACCTTTTAATTCACCTGTGGTGACTACAAAATTGCTGTATTCACATTTAACTGCAAGGTGCCTCAATGAACAAAGCTGTAGTGCGCCAAAGTGAAAAAACACGTATCTGAAATGTATTCGGATAATAAAAGGTATTTTGGCACCTTTCAATTCACCTGTGGTGACTACAAAATTGCTCTATTCACATTTAAGTGCAAGGTGCCTCAATGAACAAAGCTGTACTGCGCCAAAGTGAAAAAAACACGTATTTATTGAAAAAAGGTATTCGGATAAAACAAGATATTTCTTTGGCACCTATCAACCTGCCTCCGTCTGACTAACAAATATTGCAGTGGCATTCTAAATTTAACTTCAAGGTGGATATATCAACAAAGCTGGAATGGGCAAAATTGAAAAGAACACCTATCTGAAATGTATACTGATAATAAAAGTGGAGTTTTGCACCTAACAAAGAGACCTGCAGTTACTAGAAAAGATGTGTATCCTAATATAAGTTCTGGCTGCCCAATAGCCAGGAAATATTTCAATAGAAAACTGTTAATAATAAAGCTATTGCAGTGCAATGTCTACACTAAGTCTTGGTGAACAATATCCAGTATTCTTTAAAGAGCTTGTCTGTGTTCGCCCGCGTCACCCCCCCTCCCCCCCTCGCTCTCCTCCGTGACTTTACAGCGGTAGATGCTCCTTTAAAATACTCTACCTGACTAAATAAAATCTTCAAATCTCTGATCTAACTAAGTTGTAAGGATGACAGCTAACAGTAGAGCTTTCTCTGTGAAGAAATAGAATAATTTCGCTGAGCTGTTTGGACACAGGCAGAGCGCACGTCCTACTGCTATGAGACGCTGACAGACACTGATCATGAACAGGAAGGGTTGTTCTATGTAAAAATGAGGTCATGTGATTTTTCCAGCCAATCGCAACCATACACATCCCAGTCATGACGTCGCACACACATCTCACCCTGCTCTATTCTGTAAGCTGATTTGCTGGCCGCCAAAATGACAGGAAGCGCTGAAAATGGCGCGATATTAATAGATGATGCACAGATTTTAACCTAAATTATCGCATGATCTAAAAATTTCGATCAACATAAAAACTGTGCCGATTTCAACTTTGTCAATAATATTCGCTCAACACTACTTGTAAGCAGTGATGATTAAATAAACATGTCTGCAACCTAAGGTTACAGACCTATACAGTATTACCCAGCTTACTTCACCATGGCCATGAACCACAGTGACACATATTTTGCCCTCGATCACCAGGCCTTTTGCCTTGTCACATATTGCCCCCACCTCTGCCCAAAGCCAAGGGACTGGGCACTTCTACCTATCAGACAGTGCACTCTTGACAGCGCATCTGCATTACCATGCAGTTTACCTGGCCTATGTTCTACATTGAATGAGAATTCTTGCAGAGCCAAAAACCAGCATGTTATTCTGGCATTGTTCCCTTTTTTTTAAACTCATCCACTTTAATGGGGCATTGTCAGAAACCAGCTTGAACTGTCTACCCTGTAAGTAATACCTACGTGCGTCCAATGCCCACTTAATGGCCAGGCACTCTATCTCTCTAATTTTTTTTTTCAGCCAGGGAAAGTTTGGGGCTGAGATACATAACTGGGTGTTCTTCCCCATTTATGTCCTGTGACATTACCACACCGAGGGCGACATCGGACGCATCAGTGTGGCCTACAATCTCTTTAGAGAAGTCAGAAGCTACCAGTACTAGCTGTTTACATACGGCCAGTTTTAGCTCACAAAAAGCTTTCTCCGCCTCCAGAGACCACTTGATAATAACAAACTGGGCACCTTCTGTTAGCAGGGTTAAAGGGGCGGCTATCGTGGCGAAGTCAGGGACAAACTGTTGGTAGTAGCCTACAATACCCAGGAATGCCCTCACTTGTTTTTTTGTTAGTGGGCGTGGCAAGCCTTGTATGGCATCAACCTTGTTTAATTGAGGTTTGATGAAGCCTCTTCCCACGACTTCCGGTTCCGGCACGTGCATGGTGGGCTGCAGGCACTGAGAGCTCCGGCCCTGCTCCATCTTCTATCAGGCATCCCCGCCGCATATCAGCAGCTAAAGCGGCACTTTTCAGTGCCAGGACACCAGGGCGCATCCCGGCACCGGAGCCAGGAGCGCTTATTACAGCGGGGGGCCCGCGTGCGGCTAAACACCCGGAGAACCCGGGACGCCAACCCTGCCTCACAAGATGGCGCCGGATCCTCCGTGCTCCAAGAGGAGCGGGCGCGGACAGCACCCAGCGCCGGAGTTGGATGCAGAAGAGGGGGAAACTGGATCAGACTGTGAAAGCTTCAGCTCAGAGGTATTTACAGACCCCAGCACAGAGCAGCAAGCCAGCACTGAGATTAGTCCAGCAGCACTGAAGGACGCAGCCACAGCAGCACAGAGGACAAAGGTGCCTGAATATGATCTAGAGGAATCTATCCCTGGCCTAAACATCTCCTGCAAAGACATGGCAGTCACAGTAGCCAAATTGCTTGCCCCAGATATACTAGCCTCTTTTGAGGCCACCATCTCTGCCTCAGTAAATGCAGCAGTGACCTCTGCAGTCTCATCTTTACATGCTGAACTGAAAAATCATTCAGGCCGTATAGTGGAATCAGAGGAGAGAATAGCTGTGGTGGAGGATGACTTCCTGGGTGTTAGAATCACCATGGAGAGATTACTCAAAAGAACCGGTTATCTACAAGAGAAAGTAGACAACCTAGAAAACCGTTCCCGTAGGAACAATTTGAGAATCATAGGGTTAAATGAATCGGTCCAACAGTAGAATCTGCATGATATCTGCTCAAAACACATCCCGCAAGCCTTGGGTCTCAAGGGACCCCTGAAGGTACAGCGTGCACACAGAATTGGGCCTCCAAGATCTGCACCCCAGGAAGACCCGAGACAAAGGCCTAGACCGGTCATAGTGAAGTATCTGGACTATGCCGAAAAGACCCAGCTTTTGCAAGCATATCGCTCCCTCAGGTCACCTCTACTATACCACGGAGATAAACTCTTACTATTTGCAGATTACTCTATTGAAGTGGCCAAGAAAAGGAAATCTTTCTCCAACGTCTGCACCGCTCTGGTTAAAAAACAAATTCGATTCAACCTACAGTTTCCAGCCATTTTAAAAAATTTTTCCAGGCCAATCATATTCCAGACGGTGGAAGAAGCGGAAGACTGTCTGACCAATTTATCCCAAAAGAGGGGACGGTTGGAGCAACCGAAAGAAAAGCGTCCAGAAAATGAGGGGAGGCCTCGACGTCAAGCCAGCAAGAATAAATCAGCTCAAGAACAACAGGAACCCCGACAACAACAAGGACAATTCCGGACTCTGAGAAAGCGCTGAGCTTGATCAGGTTCCCGGTCTCAATTCCTCCTTGATAGCCATCCCCTGCAGCTTGACAGCAGAGGGCATAGTTACTTGGCTGAAAAGAGAGGAATAGCACTTTCATCAATGCTTACATGGTTTGATTGTTTTCTTGAAAATATATAAGAGTCAAGTTTAAGGGCAGGTCGAGCACAATGTTGTTTTGAAAGTAAGACGGGAGGGAAAGGGGTATTATATAGTGGTTATCTTCAAAAGTTTAGGAGGAAGGTACTCTTCGCCTCCACTTAGATGCACGAAAAAAGATAAGTCAATAAGATAAAGAAAGGAGAAGAGTGGTGGGAACGGAGGCTTTGTTTCTGTTATTTTGGGTTTGGCGGGGCGGGGTGGGGGCTTGGGAAGGGCTTATACCATGCTGCTGGGTGTGTGTGCGCCGTTTTGTGCAGATTTAGGCGGTGCGAACCATGCGATTGATTATGTGGAATATAAAGGGGCTGCGTTCCCCACATAAGAGAACGATGGTGTTAAGATACCTCAAAAAGTTGAAACCAGATGTAGTTATGCTACAGGAATCTCATCTTACAGAGAACGATTTCTTTCGTCTCAAAAAGCTTTGGGTGGGAGAGGTATTGGGGTCGCCCTCAGTGCAGCGGAAGGCAGGAGTGGTCATGCTATTTAACAAAAATACACCATGCAAAATCATTGAGCAGGAGAAGAATAATGCTGGACGACTGTTAAGAGTTAAACTAGAAACTCCAGCTGGGAACCTCGTCCTGTTCAATGTTTACGCCCCAAATACACAAGATAAACCCTTTTTCCATCAGGTAGGGACCTCCATTATGAAAGAGAGCGGTAATAATATACTAGTCGGGGGTGACTTCAACTGCGTCATGAACGAGCTAGAGAATAGAAAACATACGAATAAACTCAAGGGGACGGGTGGACCTAGACAGAGTCTTTTGAACTCGTTCTGTGACACTACAGGGCTGACGGATGTCTGGAGGCATTTCAATCCGGAGGAAAGACAATACACCCACTTCTCCCACGTGCATTTGTCTTGGTCCCGATTGGATTACTTCCTGGCAAGTGCCTCTATGTTGGGAAGGGTGGACTCCATTGAGATAGGTGATCTAGTAATATCAGACCATTCCCCAGTGCTGATTAATCTAAGGGACCTTCACCCAAAAGGCACAGACATACTGTGGCGATTCCCGGGAACCCTCATGGCAGACGATCACTTTAAAGATTTGCTAAAAAGATGGTGGAATGAATATGCGCAGGATAACCATGCTCACACAGGTTCTCCGGCGCTTTTCTGGGACACAGGAAAGGTGGTAATGAGGGGGAAAAAATGTCCTACATGACGGCAAAGAAAAAGGCTGCAAAGGTGAATTTTGACAAGGCAACAGCTCAGCTTAGACAAGCCTACACCGCATACCTGAGCCTTCCCAACGAAGAAAATAAATTATGTTGGCTTTCAGCTAAGGAACAATTCGAGTTTCAGCAGAAAAACCTCGAAACGTTCCTGGGAGATAAAATGAGGGCTTCCCTATTCCGTTTCGGCAACAAATCGGGCCGTCTATTAGCAAATCTGGTTAAACATAGTAAGGGGCCGAGGGGTATCCTGTGCCTAAAAGACGGTAATGGTTCTGTAGAAAAAGACCCAAAGAAAAGCAATGCCATCCTAGCCAAATACTACGAGAAATTGTACTCACAGCTCCCTTGTGACAACTCAAAAGGGGCTGAATTTCTTGAAAATATCCAACTAAATACTATTTCGGCAGACGATAGAGACAAATTAAATGAGCCCATCAACGAGGAAGAAATAGCGGAGGTTATCAAAAGTTTACCACCAGCCAAGGCCCCAGGCCCAGATGGCCTTACTGGGGACTTCTACAGGATCCTGCTGGACGAGATCACGCCTACGTTGCTAAGTGTAGCCGGGGAAATTATACAGCAACAGACCATGTTGCCTTCGGGCGATACAGCATATATATCAGTCATTCATAAAAATGGCAAGGATCCCCTTCAGCCAGAATCTTACAGGCCAATTTCATTAATTAACCAAGATGTCAAAATTATATCAAAAGTGATGGCCAACAGGCTATCAGACCTGATGCCCAAACTAATAGGTATGCACCAGTTAGGATTTATAAAAGGCAGATCAGCGGTCAAGAACATTAGGGCAGTCTTCGCAGTGCAGGATGCAGTTGAGAGAGGAGAGCGGAACGGTTGGTCGCAGGCCCTACTGGGGATTGACACAGAGAAGGCCTTCGACAATGTGAATTGGCATTGGTTGAATTTAGTTATGGATAAGATGGGCTTCTCGGGAAATTTCAGATATTATTTGGCGACCATGTACAGGACACCCCAGGCGCGAATCCACACCCAGGGCTTTATATCGCAGACCATCCAGCTTCAGAAGGGTACAAGGCAGGGATGCCCCCTATCGCCCATGCTGTTCAACATAGCATTAGAACCATTGGCTTTTCACCTACTAAATTCAGATATATTCAGGGGCATCAGAGTGGGGTCTAGAGAGGTTAAAATGACATGTTTTGCAGATGACATGCTCCTCTTCCTGGAGGACCCGATACACCACCTGGGGGGGGGCTTCTGAATACTCTGGCCAAGTTTGGGGAGTTTTCGGGCTTCAGGATCAATAAACCTAAGTGTCAGTTACTACCATTAGGTCAGCGTGGAAAATTCCCTGACAGAATGATGGGAGTCGAGGTGGTCAACACCCTGACCTACTTGGGAATTAGGATCGGATCCAAGGGAGCAATGTCATACCAGTTAAACTACCCTCCCCTGTTAGACAAGATAGTGGCTGAACTAGAGAAATGGAGAGACCTGCCTCTGTCCATCATGGGAAGGGTTCAGCTGATTAAAATGGTCAGTTTCGCACGACTACTATACCCACTACAGAACATTCCGCTATTGCTACGTCATACGGATATTAATCGGCTGCGAAATGCCTTCGCAAAATTCATATGGAGGGGGAAGCGTTCCAGGATCAGCTACAAAAAATTAACCATGGGAAGATTGCAGGGGGGAGCGCAGCTCCCAAACATAAGACTCTATAATCTGGCGGCCATGTGGAGGCACGTGCAAGATTGGCTAGAGAACTCCAAATTATTCTCCAATACTTTACTGGAATCCCAGCTGGCCAGCCCCTGTAATTTAGTGACGCTTCTGCATCTCCCACTGAAACTGCAGAGGGCGGAGGTGAAGCAAAGCTTGGTTCTGAGGGATACTTTGGCAAAGTGACGACATGTGAGAAAAATGTTTAAAAGGCCCATGTACATCTCGCAGTTCTTCCCACTATGGGACTCGCCCGCGTTCAGTGCAGGGAAAGAAAACAAACTCTTTGCTGGCTGGAAGTAGAAAGGGATTCAGAAATTATGGGATGTCTTGTCACCCTCGGATGGTTCGCTACTCAGGTGGAGAGAATTAGAGGAGAAATTTGGGTTGGGCACTAAGCAGGTATTCCAGTATAGGCAACTTGAGAGTTTCTGCAAAGCCTCAGTGGTTAATCTTCAATCTTTAGGGGAATCAAAGGAGTTCATGGAGCTCTGTAAAAGGGTAGGGGGCAGAGGAACACTCTCCAGAATCACTCTAACCTACACAATAAGGACGTGGAACAATTGGGAAGTGTTCTTTTTAAAAGCTGGGAATCTCAACTTCAGGACCCTGAGATATCCCAGAAGATTCTCAAGGGTATGACTCTAGTACGGCAGGCAGTAGTGATTGAGCAGTGGCGAGAGATTTTATTTAGACTAGTACACAAATCAATATATGCATTTAATATACCATATGGAAGAGAAGAGACCAAATATCTACAGCCTGTCCGAAATGCAGCCAGGATAAGGCTAATCTCCTACACTGCATGTGGTCATGTACAGAGGTTCAAGGATTCTGGCATCAGGTTATACAATTTATAAAAGATACATGGAACCTATCGATCACCTTCAATCCCCAAGGCTTATTGTTCCACTACGCCACTAGAATCTTAGATCAGGGGGAGAGCCCAGTGGTCACAATGAAAGGGGTGCATATCACCCTGCTAGCGGCCAAGAAATGTCTGCTACGACATTGGCTTAATCCTACGGTTCCAGGAATTTCTGAGGTTAGGGACAACTTAAAGCAAGCTCTATATATGGAAAGGCTGGAAACTGAGAGGAATATAGATAGAGAGGCAAAAAAGTTTCTAAAAAAGTGGAAACAATTCATCTCCACCCAGTGCTCAAAAGAGGAGATTAAGGCAGTTGTGGAGAGGTTTAAATATACAGACTACTACTTGACAGAACAACTAAGAGGGACATTGGTGAATCTAGACACCGAAGCACAATAAAATCCAGAGCGTGGTATGGTTGTTGGGAGTTAGTTTGGGAAGGTTGTTGGGAGGGGGAATCATAGCACTAAAAGGAAAGGAAGTCTAAAGCACTCGCATCAAACCTGTTACTCAAGTCGATGTATAAAGTCAATATGTAAACTTGATACCGGTATACTGTATTAATTGTATATGATTTGTTATGACTGAACTTCCAAATAAAAACATGTTTTTTTAAAAAAAAAAAAGCCTCTTCCCACGACATACCCCAAATATTTGGCCTCTTCCATCCCCACAACACATTTTTTGGGGTTGATGGTAAACCCAGCTCTCCTTAGGGCATCTATGACAGCCTGCAGTTTTCCTAGATGACTTCCCCAATCCTGACTGAATATGACACTGTCATCTGGGTATGCAGCGGCATATTTTCTATGAGGGATCACTATATGATCCATTGCCCTTCAGAACGTGGTAGTGGCTCCCTGCAGGTTGAAGGGCATCCTTGTACACTGGTAGCATCCCTCAGAGTTGGAAAAGGCAATCTTCTCTTTGGCCTCCTTTGACAGAGGAATTTTCCAATATCCTTTCGTGAGGTCCAGTGTGGTAATGTAACGGGCTGGCCCTAACCTTTCAATGAGTTCATCTACCCTTGGCATCGGATAGGCATCCACCTTAGAGACCTCGTTAAGCTTCCTGTAACCATTACAGAAGTGCCATTCCCCACTTGGTTTTGTCACCAAGACCATTGGGCTTGACCACCCACTCTTAGACTCCTCAATGACCCCCAGTTTTAGCTTCTGTTCCACCTCTTGGGAAACCACTAGTCTACGGGCCTCAGGGATTGTATAAAGTTTACCCTAACATTTACAGTTTACCCTAACATGAGGTTCCATGACAATCTCATGCTCACTCATGGAGGTGAGACCATGTAGTTCAGAGAACATATCCCTGTTCTGCTCTTAGAGCTCCCTGCATTGCTGCTTCTGAGATGATGATAGGGTGTCTGCAATGGTGACATCTTAGAAACCCACTGTTGACTTGGTAAGTAAACATGGTGTAATCACCGAGTCCCTATCTCTCCAGGGCTTGATGAGGTTTACATGGTACACCTGGATAGGCTTCCTTTTCCGTGACTAGTGTATCTTGTAGTTAACCTCATTTGCTTTCCACGGTGGGTACCAGTACAAGTACCCAATCCCCTGGGTGGAACTGTCTCATCCTGGCCATTCTATTATAGACCCTAGTTTGGTCCTCTTGGCCATGGAGAAGATGGGCCTTAGCTATGGGCATAACATTTGCTATCCTCTCTTACATTTGGGCAACATGCTCAATTATAATTTTATATGGTGTGGCCTTGCTTCCCAGGTCTCCTTAGCTAAATAAAGAAACCCACAAGGATGCCAGCCATACAGCAGCTCAACGGGTTAAAAACCCTGTGGAGGCTTGAGGGACTTCCCTTATAGTGATCAACAGATAGGGTATCAAACAGTCACAATCATGCCCATCTTTCTCCACTACCTTCCTTAGTATGGCCTTCAGTGTTTTATTGAACCTCTCTGCTAGTCGATCGGTTTGTGGATGGTACACTGATGCTCTGGACTTTACATAGCTCTTTTTCACAACCCAGGAAAAGAACAGTTTTCCCTGATTGGTCAGGCTCTCCTTTGACAGTCCTGTCCTAAAAAAAATATGTACCAACTCTTGTGCAATACATTTGGATGAGGAATTTCTTAATGGTACTGCCTCTGGGTCGCGTGTAGCGTAGTCTAGAACAAGCAAAATGTATTAGTGGCCTCTAGAAGATTTAATTAGTGGGCCTACCAGATCCATGTTTATGTACTCAAATGGGGTCTCTGTGATGGGTAGAGGAACTAATGGGCTATGAAAATGAGACACTGGGGTGGTTAATTGGCAGATTGGACAGGACTGACAAAAATCTAAAATTTCCTGATGACATCCTGGCCAATAAAAACTTTGCAAGATACACTCCCGGGTCTTATCTACCCCCATGTGTGTCCCCAACACATGGGAGTGGGCTAGGTCTAATACCATCCGCCTGTAGGGCCCTGGTACCAGCAGTTGCTCGACCACCTCATCCCTTACTTTATTTATGCGAGATAAAACAGCTCATTATTCAGGGCAAAGTGAGGAAACCTATGACCTGCCCCTGGTTCTTAGAGAACACATCAACCTTTCTTTATTCTCCTTTTCAGAATTATTAGTGACCATTTTGTGGTCCATGGTTATGGTCTTACCCCAAAAATCCCAAAACAATGGAAAGTCTCTTCCTAGTATTATGGGGTACATCAGGTTTTTTTAACGATTCCCACAGTATGGGATAGGGTAGGCTGTCTTGTAGATAGACACCTTGGCAACTGGGTAGTTTTAAGTGTCCCCATGGATACACTGTACCCCAACCCTTTTCCTGGGGACCAGCACATGTGGGAATGTGGCCTTTAACAGGTCACCAAACTTCAGGAATCCAAAAGTTCACACACTGCCACCCCATTGACCATTACCTCACAGACCTGGGGACTCTCGCCAGGGTGAGGTACGGCACTATAGGCAGGGTAAGTGAACCAGAAACAATAGTGGCCTACTTTGCAGTCCATGGGCTCTGAGTACAAAGGGCAGTGTACTGCTATATGCCGTTGGCCCTAACAAATCACGGGACGAGGTATCCTCCCTGGGACAGTTTGGGGATCAGCTGTGTCTTGGACATGCTCCTCCTGATAGGGTTTAAGCCACTTCTTTGAAGGAACTGGTCCTTCTCTGTTGTACCCAGAAGCTGACCTACCCCCAGCTGGTCTGTCATAGGAAACTTCCACCGCTTGGTACCTCTCCACCAGGCTCACCAGGTCATCAGCACACTGGAGGTCTCCCTGAACGACCCAGCATTGTACGGTCCTGGGCAGGGTTTGGATGAATCGGTCCATCATGACTCTCTCCACCATCTGTGCTGGAAACATTTGTGACCTGGGTGGCTTTTCCTTATTATATACCCAGTGTTGCACTCATTGGGCTTGGACAGCCAGATTCACATCTAGGTGGGCAAGAAATTCAGCTTTCAGTTTGCTGTTGATTTTAGCCTCTTGCAGGAGTAGATCAAAATAGGCTTTCTGAGGTTTCCCGGTCCGATAAGGTGCGAGGACTTCCGCCCATTGCTCTATGGGAAGTTTTTCCCTCTCTGACACTTTCTCAATGATAGTCAAGAAGGCCTCCACATGATCTTCCGGTGTCATCTTTTGTAGCTTCTCTCTCACCAATTTCCAGGTTCTGGCGATGTCATCTCTCCTCAGAGGAGCTGCTTCCTCCTTTCTTGGAGTTGTCTCTGTCAGTGCAGCAAGCTGATGGACCAGGAGCTGATTGGTCTCCCACTGGGCCTGCATGGCCTCCATGTGGGCCCTCTGCTGCTGGGCGCTGAATTGATGCTACTGAAGATCGGCTTGCACCAACCTTATCAGCTTTTCCAATTTAGGGGAAAATAGGATGGGCGAATTGATTTAACAAGTGGCTTCGTTTAGAATTTCAGGAAAACTTCGATTCTGAACGAAGTCGAAGTTTGGGGTACTTTGCGTGAACGAAGCGTGCTTTTGGTTGATAAAATGGCTGCGAGCACATGGCGTTACATGGGGCAAAGAACTCTGGGAGGAAGAAGGGCATAACCTGTATGACATATGCAGAGATGAAGCCAATCAGAGACCGGCGGGATTCTGTGACGTCACCGCACTATATAAGTCCGGGCGCGATGCTGGGAGCTCATACCGCTCTCACTGTACTGAGTAGGGAAGGTGCTGCCACGGCTGCTTATGATATCTCTTACTAAAGAACTCATTTTTATACAGCGATTTTTGGGGGGTGTCACAGCTTGTCTCAGAGACTGCATCTCTTACGTTCTAATTCTGATTTTGTGGGGTATTGGAACTGAAGTCCAGTGTGCGTCCAATGCAGCTGCATATACATTTTAATGCTCACAGCACATTGAATATCCAAGGGTTATCTAAGCCTGTTCCTGTTGTATTCATTGAAAGAAACAACGTTTTTACAATCCAAATACCACTTTTTTGGTTGCTCATTTCTTTTGCACAATTTACATCCAGGGCTTAATTAAACGTTGTTCTGCTGTTGTGGTCACTAAAAGAAACATTCTTTTTCACCGCCAAAAAATACATTTTACCTGTAGCATAATTCATAACCAAAGGTTAATTACAAGTTTTTCTGTTGTTGTGTACCGTAAAATACACGCCATTTTAACATGCTACAAAGCTGGTAATTTTTGGTTGCTCAATTCTTTTGCGCAATTTACATCCAGGGGTTAATTAAGCGTTGTTCTGCTGTTGTGGTCACTAAAAGAAACGTTCTTTTTCACTGCCAAAGAAGACATTTTGCCTGTTGCATAATTCATAACCAAAGGTTAATTAAGCCTGTTTGTGCTTTTATATTCAGTAAAATACACAGTGTTTTTAAACGGCACATACAAGTAAATTTTTCCTGGCCATTTGTGGAGCGCAATTTATATCCAAGGGTTACCCAAGCTTGTTACTGGGTTCATTTGGAGTCAAATACAGGGTGTGTATTTATCATATGCAGATATCTTCATCAAACAGTGTCTGTACATTTTAGAACAAACAGTATGTCAGACAGAGAGGTGGCAGGCTCTTCACCTGCGAGTGGCAGTGGCACAAACATTCGTGGAGCAGGCCCAGGTCGCAGCACAGCAAGGGGACATCGCAGCAGGGGTCACTCGGTGAGGCCACAACTGCCGCTGTCATCTAGCGGCCGTGTGTTGACCAGCAACCCAATGGTTCTTGATTGGTTGACTAAATCATCCACTTCCTCCCAGATGACATCTGACAACCCCAGCCAAGAGTCGGTGGGATCGTCAGACACAACCCTTAGTTGGCATGGCCCGGGAGCGGGTCAGCGGCCCTCACCTGTCCTCAACCCGCCTCTGTCCCATTCGGTTCCCTCAGCCAGAGATCTACTATGTGGTCTGGGCTCAGCGCCACTATATAGCGAGGATGAACAATTTGAGGAGGGCAGTCAACAGCTACTTGGCAGCGAAGAAATGGGGCCAATATCCCCTACTTCTTTCAGTAGGCGGCAAAGTATAGATGTGGAGAGTGGCATGGGAGGTCATGTTGTGCGGAGTCAGCCTCTGCATACCAAGCCTGGTGATGAGGACAGCAGTGACGATGAAACACAAATCAATGATGATGTAGCCGACCGCACTTGGGAGCCGGGTGAAGCAAGGGCTTCATCATCGTCAGGAGAAGAGGGCGTCAGCTTTCGCGTCAAGCAGCGGCGCAGCCAGCAAGGGGGTTGTGTGGCAGTGAGTCAGCAGGGGAGCAGCAGTGTGAGGTCGGGAGCCAAGCGACTATGGGGTAGAAAACCCACTTCGCAGGTCCAAGAAAGTAGCGGCACAGGGGCTCAGTGAGGCAGCGGTGGCAATAGTCACTCAGTGCAGAGCGTTGGCGGTAAAATCAGCTACTCGGCGTTGTGGCAGTTCTTTGCTGAGACACCGGAGGAGCCAAATATGGGTATATGTTGAATCTGTGGGCAGAAAGTGAAGCGTGGCCAGGGAGCCTATGTCAACACATGCAGCGTCACCATCCGGTGGCCTGCGAGAAACGTGGCTCAGATGTGCTGGTCCACATAAAGTCAGCTCGACCTGTTCTCTAAATAATCTGCTTTAATCGCAATTTCGAGTGAACTTTGATGCTAAGAAACAGAGCAATAAGCTAATAAATGTTACCTTCAATAAAAACCAATCAATAAGCTAATAAATGTTACCTTCAATAAAGGATAAGAAAATGATGAATACTTTAGAAGGCCAAATAAGGCAAAGAGTTCCGGTATAACTTTGTACCTAAATCTGGTGATGTGTTCTTAAAACTTATGTCATAATTATGCAAGTCAGAGGAACGCCCTCTGCTCAGGTGTATAAATATAGGATGCTTCTATGAATAAATTTATGCATTGCACTCAGAGATCTTGTTTCTCTGTATCGAACGGTCCGGACTGCTCCACCCAATCTGGCTACCATCCAATATACCTGAGGGTCCCCCTTGAGAGACCACCTTAACAGTACAGTTGTGCTCAAAAGTTTACATACCCCTGGCAGAATTTTTGCTTTCTTGGCCTTTTTTCAGAGGATATGAATGATAACACAAAACCTTTTTTTTCCACTCATGGTTAGTAGTTTGGTGAAGCAATTTATTGTCAAACTTCTGTGTTTTCTCTTTTTTAATTATAATGTCAACCAAAAACATCCAAATGACCCTGATCAAAAGTTTACATACCCTGGTGAATTTGGCCTGATAAAATGCACAGAAGTTGACACAAATGGGTTTGAATGGCTATTAAAGTACAGTAACATCCTCACCTGTGACCTATTTGCTTGTAATCAGTGTGTGTGCATAAAAGCTGACTGAGTTTCAGGGATCCAGACAGACTCTTGCATCTTTCATCCAGCCACTGACATTTCTGGATTGTGGGTCATGAGGAAAGCAAAATAATTGTCAATGGAACTACGGGAAAAGGTAGTTGAACTGTATAAAATAGTAAAGGGATACAAAAAGATATCCAAGGAATTGATAATGTCAGTCAGCAGTGTTCAAACTGTGATTAACAAATGGAAAATCGGGGGCTCTGTAAAAACCAAACCACGGTCAGGTAGACCAACAAAAATTTTGGCTACAACTGACAGGAAAATTGTTGGGGATGCAAAGAAAAACCCACAAATAACATCAGCTGAAATACAGGACTCTCTGACAACTAGTGGCTGTTTCAAGATGCGCAATAAGGAGGCACATGAAGAAAAATGGGCTGCATGGTCGAATCGCCAGAAGAAAGCCATTACTGCGCAAATGCCACAAATACTTACAATACGCCAAACAGCACAGAGACAAGTCTCAAAACTTCTGGAACAAGTAATTTGGAGTGCTGAGACCAAAAATGAACTTTTTTGGCCACAACCATAAACGTTACATTTGTAGAGGTGTCAACAAGGCCTATGATGAAATGAACACCATTCCTACTGTAAAGCATGAGGTGGATCACTGATGTTTTGATTTTAGCAGCCAATGAGAGCCCTACACCTCAGCGATGATGTTTATGACACTTCTCTGTGCTCTGCACTGATTGGATGGTCTCCAAAAGGGCAGAAAGAAGATTAGATGGCCGCCAAAAGTGCAAAAAGCCGCTGAAAATTAAACTAAAAAAGGCATGTCGAGCTAGAACTAGAACTTTACTCGAACAAACAGTAAACTGTTCGGTTCGGGTTCTAAAAATTCTACAAGTTCTACTAGAGCTTAACTCTTCTAGAACAGTTTGATCAACACTAGTTACAAGGTGTATTATTTGGTAATGGTATAATATTATTAATAAGGTATTACACTATCATACATAGATCAGTACCGTTGAAAAAGCAAATTTGTCAGTGCTGATTTTCATTGCACAGTGTACTGCTGAGGTGATGGACAGGATTTATTTGTGATATGCAGAAAATTAGATAAGAAACATATTTTTTTTTCCTCTGCAAAAATATATGCAGCAGTTCACAAGCTGGTGTGAAAAATGCTGTGTGAAACTAGCCCTATTGAGCAAAACGTAACACAGAGAGCCCAGGTTCTGGATGTTTTTGGATCCTAGCAACATCTGAGTTTATGTAAAAAAGGGGCCAACAGCAGCAGTCTGTGTGAGAGGGAATGGGCCATAAGCAGGGGTCTATGTGAGAGAAGGTGGATATAATGAGCTACGTCATCTGGGATCTAAATTTATTTAAAGGGTCTGAACTGAAGTGTCAGTTAGTTTTGGGTTCTTGGTTGGGGTCTGAATTAATTTTGTAGATTGATCCGGGGTCTGAATTGTTTACTTGGCTAAATGAGAAGATTACGGAGTCCATTACTAGAGATAATACTGCAAGAGGTGACGCACCAGAGTCAGAATGTGGTGGGGGAGAGGTGGGGGAGAGAGATGGTCATAACCAGAAACGTGTACTTTAACTTTCACACAGCGTAAATTCGGCACACATTTCCCAGTGTATTTGCTCTTAATACGCGGCGAGATGTGCGCCACAATTACGGTAATACATAGCTCTCATAGAGAACTATTGATTACTCCTCTTCCCCCTGTACGTACAATGCGATCGTATTGTACGCGCAGGGAGATAAGTCATATGCCAATTACTCGCGGCATTAAGGAGTACGCGCTGATCAGTGCGACTAACAAATCACTGTCCGCGCTGCAATTACGCCGTGTGAGCATTCCCTAAGGCCATGTTCACACGGCTTAAAATGGGCCGTATTTTGGTCCGTAATTACGCGCTGAAGTGTGCAAATTACGGGTTGAAAACGACCCATTCATTACGGTAATCCACAGTTCTCAGAGAACTATGGATTACGTCTCCTCTCCCTGCTCGGCGAATACGCCACGGGGGGAGATAAGTGACATGTGAATTACTAGCGGTGTATACGCGCCACTGGTAATACAAGTCTAGGGGCCGGCGAGGTGCCGGCCCCCCGCTCCCTCCCCCGGCCACATGGCGTAACTGCGGGGTGTAATTACGCCCCACAGTTAACCCGTGTGAACATAGCCTAAGAGTACATAAAATCTTCTTATCTCCAGATCAAAGAAAAAACTAAGCAAGGTATTTAGAAAAATTTTTAATTCCCTGTCCCTACATGTTAAAAGCTAATCATTGTAGTGAGAAAACCCCTTTAAATAGGCATGTCAAGAGTGCAGACTGTAACTACTGTATTCGTTGATATAGTCTGCAAGGAAATAATACTCAGCACACTGTCAGTGTAGATTTGCTATTGGAGTACTATGTGG
This sequence comes from Phyllomedusa bahiana, assembly GCA_025379985.1. NCBI lineage: Eukaryota > Metazoa > Chordata > Amphibia > Anura > Hylidae > Phyllomedusa > Phyllomedusa bahiana. The sequence continues at coordinate 15,204 of JAODAL010028065.1, read as the reverse complement.
TCACTGTATGGTGGTATTATTGGTTTTTGTTGTACTGGTATTGTGCTTTAATACACTTTGGCCTCAATATAAAAAAAAAAGAGTGTACACTTACATACATATGTGGTTTACATACTTGAGGGGGCAAGGTGCATGACAAAATCAAAAACAATTTTCTGCATGATCCTTTAAATATGGGGGTCATATATATTGTAGCCCCTCTACCAAGCCTGCTGTACAACCTATGGAACCTACTGTACATCAAATTACAAACATATAGGTGGAATTAAGTTAGAAGGATCCTTGACCCCCAAAGCAACCATATGTTCTATTGTTATTTTATTATAAATGAAGAAAAACTCTTTAAGGTACAAATTCGAATTCCCACCATCACGCTTATCCCACATTATGCATACGAAATTCCTTTTCATGCCATTTGTAAATGACTTTTTAGAAGGGGATAGTACTGCTTCTGCTTAGCTTCTTGTTTGTACAAATAAATACAGGTAGAAGCTCTATTATCTCTTCAGATGATGACTTGTGGGGACATCATACAGAGAGATACAGCAAGATGACATCTAGCACAAGCTATAGTTGTGTAGATCATTCCTATTTATGAACAGGGTGCATGAGAGCAATAGATGCAGGTCACACAGGACTAAAATGATTTGTGGCTGTCATCCAGTGCATTCCTGGATTGTTATCATGCAAAAGCCCAGGCAGATTCTCCTTGACATTTTATCATTCACAAACCTACAAGGGACTGCAGGAATATCAAGCATCATCATTACAGGTGAGAATTCATGCAGGAAACCACTTGTGCCTCTTTTAAACTGAAATGCATATTTATGCAGTATACAACGGTTTATTGATCATCATATCAGCACTGGCATAACAGTTAAACTTATATCACTTTTTATATATTGCACTATTTTAAATTTCTATCTTTCACCATAATTTAAGATACATATCACTCAGAATGTATGCAGATTTAATATCTTCCTACATATTCTCCACTTTTCAGTGGATTTTATTTAGAAAATATAATAAATATATAATGTTCATTCTCTAGATTCCAGATTACTAGAATCTTAAGAAAATTAATAATATGGTTTACTAGTAGACTGTATAGGCACATGAGAATTTAGTTTCATTACTTTTCTGGTTTAAATTGTCTAACCCACCATCATTTTGATCAATCCACCATATTTTTTACACTGTCATTTTTGGAAACCTAAAGTGACTGTACACAAATAATAGACTATGATTTTCTGCATCTCTTCCTAAAATCAATTTTTACATGTAAAGTAAAATAGCTCAAGTCTTTCGCAGAATCAGAAATACATATAAAGCAAAAATACTTGTTTCAATTGTTTTCAGTATAATTTGGAAGTGTGTTCTTAAATTAGCAGATGCATTAGACCCTGCCAAGTTTAGAAAGGGTAACTATTAGGGCTTTGGCTGATAATAAATTTACTCATGACATGACATTTAAATGGCATCTTTGCTTTTCGATAATTAGTTGTGTAAGTTGGCAAAGATGCTCTAATGTTAAGATTCCAAATATTTTCCATCATTTTAATGTTTTGTATTGTATTAAATTCTAAAGTGCCAATAAAACTTATGAGAGCTGCTTCAGTTCAACTTCTAGTTGTGTCTTGTCTAGATGGGGGCAGTATTGCTTAAAGGTAATAATGCTGAGAAGAATGATTTACATCTTTATAAATTGAGGTTGGCACATGGCCAAGCAATTTTATGATCCCCAGATCAGATTAAAATACTCTTGTCAGATCCATTTGGCTACTAAGGATAAATCAATATGTAAGTTGGACATTTAAAGTTAGGGAAAATATGATTTTAAGATACTTGTCAACAATTGTATTAGAATGCTCACATGATGATGACTTTCTATTATTGTTCCTTTACCCTTTTCCTACATTATGATCCATCTAGAATGTGGACATCATTTAGTGTGAGCAATGCTATTAAAATATAAAATATTAACCACTTTTTTGCCACATCAATTTTTGTTTACTTTGTGTTTGTTTTTTCCCCTCCCTTCCAAGAACAATAATATTTTGATATTTTCATCATCAAAACCAGGGCTTGTTTTCTGTGGAACAAGTTTTATTTTTTCAAGTTTTATTTTTTAATAATAGTTTTCCATATAGTACACTGGGAAACCCACCCCAAAAAATTAGTTTGTGGATGGAATGGGAAAAATTTGCAACTGGAACATATTTTCGGGGTATAATTTTTATGCTACACAGTATAAACGATATGATAACTTTATTGTATGGGTCAGTATGATTCTGATACCAAATGTATATAGTTTTCTTAATGTTTTCCCACTTTTTAAAAATAAAAACTTTTTTGTTTATATTTTCCTGGTACCACCATTATTTGAGACCAGTACCTTTCCCCCCTATTTACAGATCTGTGTGTGGGCTTGTTTTTTGTGGACTGAAGCATAGTTCTTATTGGTACCATTTTGGGATAAATTTTTGGGGCAGTTAAGTGACCAACTTTAGCATTTTTTTCAGCATTCATCATGTGGTAACGTTAATGTTCTATTTGAATGGATAAGACTTTTACAGATTTGGTAAAGCCAATTAAGTGTAATTTTTTTATCACTTTCTTTTTTTCTTTTTAAAATTTGAAAAGGGTGTTTGAACCCTTAATGTCTTCTATTTTATTTTTTTCTATTTCTAGTTCCTATGAAGTACTTGACCATTAGGCACAACTTTTTGTACACTATTCTGTAACACTAATGTATAACACCCTGCCTCAGTCCCTTACTGTAATGGCTGTGGGAAGTGGATCCACTGGACCACTGCAAGCGATGGTGTAAGCAAAGCCAGGGAGCTGAGTCTAAGGGGCCCCTGGCTTTCACCAGCGCCCACTGCAAGGCATATTGGACTTGCTGCTTCGTCAAAAGAACCCCAGGTTCCCTGATGTGTCTTGCTTGCGGTGGCAGCCGAGGTGTAGCGAGGTACAGAATTGATTGACAGGATTGCAGCTGGGGACAGGCAGGAAGGTCAGGACAGGCGGCAGGCAAGAAATATTCAAGGCATCAAGGCAGGAGGTCAGGAACACAGTAGAGACAGTTATACTGGTAACCCTTTCTCTAAGGCAAGGTGGGCAAGATATTGAATACAGGGAGCGAAGGACAGATCGGAATCTAGTGTAACCCCAAGACAGCGGACCTGCTGCCTAGGTGTTATGGTAGTACCACATGCTGAAACAGAAAAAGCTGGGTGAGGTTGGTTAGTAGATGGCAGAATGACAAGAAGTTCAAATTTAACAAGGTTTAGTTTGAGATACAGAGAGGACACAATGTTAGAGACAGTCACTGGTGTTTTGTAGCAGGGCTGGAGTAATGCCTTAGGAAAAGGTTTATAATTGAGTGTCATCAGCATAGAGATGGTACTGAAAGCCAGTTGTGCTGATGGTTTGTTCAATAGGGGCTGTGTAGAGTGAAAAGAGGAGAGGACCAAGAACCGATCATTGGGGTACCACAACAGCCAGGGAGAGTAAAAGAAGTAGAACCTGCAAATGAGACACTGAAGGAGAAGTCAGAGAGGTAGCATGAGAACCAAGAGAGAGCAGTATTACTGTCACATGAATTCTGGATCTGATATCCTTAAGGACTTTTGATCTCTTCTTTACATAAGGTTGCAAATGTTTTACCAAGAGGCGAACAATGCATACATGTAACCTCTTAACACCACAGCAAATTTAACAGGCATAACTTTTTTATTTTTCTGTCTACATAGATGTGTCATGTTTCTTTTATGCGGGACAAGATGTACATTTTACATTGTACATGATACATTTTTTAAGTTTTTGTTATGTTTTAGTAAACATTTTTTATTTTTCAAATTTGCACTGAAACCAATAACTTTCTGGGTTTATTGGTGCATTTTTTTTTTATCTATGGACATGAGTGAGGGTTACTTTTTCATGGACTGAAGTGTGTTTTTTATTGGTTTCATTTTGGGATACATGTGACTTTTCCTCACTTTCTATTCAAATTTTTTGGGGATGTGAAATCACCAAAACTCAATTTTGACTTTGTGATTTTTTTTTTTCTACAGTTCACCGTATGGGGTAAATAATGTTTTTTTTTTTTTTGTTTTTTTTTAATTAGATCAGACATTTACATACTTGGTGATACCAATTATCTGTATTGTGTCTTATTTAATTTTTTATTTGTTAAATGGCCAATAAAATATATATTTTTTTATTTTAAAATCCACTTTTTTTCTAACTTGCATCTGTAGGGTAATTGACCACTGAAGGACATGATCACTTATACATTCAGCACCCCGCAATCTTGTTGTGGGGGGCAAATAGTAGAATAGTGCAGTGCGCAGATGCCACTGTGGTAGTCCTGACTGCAATTAACAGTCGTTACCAGTGGTGTATAGAAGGGTTACTAATATTCTGTTTCATAGAGCCACAGTCACCTTTAAACTCACACTTACTGGTAAGGCTATGGGCAGGTCTACAGTAGTAATTAGCATATCAGCTCTGCTATTCCTAGCTGAGTCACTACAGGGACATGCTGGAGGTTTGTAAACTGCAGTGCACAAGATTACAGAGCTCTAAAGTTTTAAAGATTGTCTGTAACATAGATAAACAAGCTCCTGTGTTACTGATAACATTCAGCAGGGAGTAAGTCACCATGGCTGGACAGGACAGTGGGATCAATGAAAGCAAAGGGATGTGGTTGGTAACCTAGGGAAGCTTGTGCAAACAAGCAGGAGATAAGAATTACCCTAACTCAAATATCTAAACAGCAATGTATTTTACTTACATGTTTAAAGCTAATCATTGGGGTGAGAAAACCCCTTTAACAACTGCATGAAGTAACTGTACATAGAGCATCACTAAGAGGTTAAATACGTATATTCTACTTCATAGAACATACACATCTTAGAATGTTTATAATGCTTGCAATATTTAATACGCTAATGAGTGTGATTCAACCTCTGGGACTCAAACTGATCTGGAGGATGTGTATTGGTAGGATATAATGCCTTATATAGAGATCAGTTACATTGAATGGTATTCCTTGACTTTATCCTGTATGCAGCAGGCATTATTTATCCCAGCATAGGTGATTAACATCTCTTTCAGCCTACAGTGTTTAGGAGAGGGTTACTGATGTCATGTGCACACCTTGCACTGGTGAACCAAGTCACTATGCTCCATTTTGGTTAAGCATCGGGGTACTGAATATGTCATGGGATTATCATCATAGCAATTTCATGATAGTCTAAGGATATATAAGCAAAACTTTGTATGTGTCGGGACATTCCCCCCTCTTCTCTCCCCCCGCAACCCCTCTCCCCCCCACCACCCCAATGAAGACTGGCCGTTGCATTTCTCCATGGTAAGACCTTAGTACTCTATTTATGGGTGTGCAGTAGGTACCTACATATATTTTTTTAATCTCTTTAGGATCTTTCTATGGAGTGTAATCATGGGTCTGAATGATATCTTTTTATGCATTTTTAATAAATTGATTAATAAATTTTCTGTTTATGTTGGTGTATTCTGTTCATCTGTGTCACTATATGAATAATATTGTTTGTTTAAATAAAGTTGCAAGTATTTTACTAAGGAGTGGACAGTGCATACTTTTTAAGTATATTTTGATGCACTATTTAAAGGGATATTTCCATCCTAAAATATTTGGAATGTCTAATAGTGGTTTGCAAAAGTATTTATACCCCTTGAACTGTTCCTCATTTTTAAACGTTACAACCACAGATTTATGGATATTTTATGCAATACAGCAACACAAAGTAGCACCTATTTGTGAAGTGTAAAGTAAATGTGCTTTTCAAAATGTTTGCTAATTGAACAACTGAAAAGTGTGACGTGCATATGTATTCAGCCCCCTGAATCAGTACTTTGTAAGACCAACTTTATCTGCAATGACGGCTGCAGTCTGTTGGGAGATGTCTGTACCAGCTTTGCACAACTAGAAGCTGGAATTTGTGCTCATTCATCCTTGCAAAATAGCTCTAGCTCAATCAGATTGCTTGATGAACGTTTTTCAAGTCATGGCAAGATTCTCAATGGGATTAGGCCTGGATTTGTACTGGGCTATTTTAATATATGAATATGCTTTGATTTAAATCATTCCATTGTGGCTTTGGCTGTATGTTTAGGGTAGTTTTCCTGCCAGAAGGTGAACCTACACCCAAGTCTCAAGTTTTTTTTTAGTCTCTAACAGGTTTTCACTCCAAAATCCCCCTTATTTAGCTCCATCTATCTTTCCATCATCAGGCTTCACAGTGGGGATGGTGTGTTCAAGGTGATGTGTAATGTTGGTTTTCTGTGCATAGCATATGGCATTTAGGCCAAACAGTTCAATTTTGGTCTTATCAGACCAGAGCACTTCCTACCACATGCTTACTGTGTCCCAGGGGCATCACCTGTGCCCCGAACCTCCCGGGCTCCAGGCTTCTGCCGTGGGTCTGGTGCGCCAACAGTCTCTTCAACTGTATGTGTGTCCGCTGGATGCACTTACAGTTGAAGGCTTCCGTGGAGCAGAGAGAGAGAGCGCTCCCTGCACTGCGGAGTACTTCAATGAGCTACAAGCAGGAGTTTGGCCTCTGGAGTATATGGCACAGGCGGCGTGAGTATGTCATCACACTGCCTGCGCGGCGTGATGACGTCACACCACCTGTGCCAGAGGAAAGGTAAGTACTGTTAGTTTTTATTTTTAATATGCCATATTACCTGCCTATCTAGATACTGCCTATCTATACTCCTCCTGTCTCATATCCAGTACGACCCCGCAGGAATCTACAAAACCTCAACCCTCACACTCTCTTTAACTCTCTTACACCTTTTTCCACTATCTCCTCATTCAATGACCCAGACGCAGCCACCACTTTCTACAACCATACAATCATCACCACCCTTGACTCAGTCGCTCCTCTCACACACAACAGAACCCGCAAAATCAACAGACAACCCTGGCACACAGACTCTACCAAACAGCTGAGGCGAGCTTCCAGAATTGCTGAACGCCGCTGGAAGAAAACTCACTCCATTGATGACTTTGCCTTATACAAACACTCACTGCAGACATTTAAGTCCGCACTCGCCTCAGCCAAACAGAACTATTTCACCACTCTCATATCCTCCCTGTCCCACAACCCCAGACAATTATTCAAAACCTTCAACTCTCTTCTCCATCCACCAACACCTCCTCCCCATCCCTCCTTTCAGCAGATGACTTTGCCATTCACTTCCTCCAGAAGATCAACCTCATCAGAGAAAGCTTCAGCCCGCAGTCCCCACCACCCTCCCTTGCAACCTGCTCTTCCCCCTTAACTTGCTTCCCCACGGTCACTCATGACAAGCTTTCCTCCTTACTGTCCAAATCCAACCTCACTACCTGTAGTCTTGACCCACTGCCATCCCACCTCATCCCAGACCTCAGTGCTTCTATCATCCCAGCACTCACCCATCTCTTCAACCTATCAATAACCTCTGGCATCTTCCCTTCTGCCTTTAAACATGCTACTATCACTCCAATCCTAAAAAAAACAACCCTTGACCCCTCTTCTCTGTCCAACTATCGCCCCATCTCACTGCTCCCTTTTGCTTCCAAACTCCTCGAGCAGCACGTCTATCTTCAGCTGTCCTCCCACCTCTCCTCCAACTCTCTTCTTGACCCACTACAATCTGGTTTTCGACCCCACCACTCTACCGAAACTGCCCTAACCAAAGTCACTAATGATCTAGTAACTGCTAAAGCCTCATGCCACTACTCTGTGCTCCTCCTCTTGGACCTGTCCTCTGCCTTTGACACTGTCGACCATTCCCTCCTGCTACAAATCCTCTCCTCCCTCGGCATCACGGACTTGGCTCTTTCCTGGATCTCCTCGTACCTCACTGATCGGACTTTCAGCGTCTCTCATTCTTGCTCCACCTCCTCCCCCCGGCCACTCTCTGTTGGTGTCCCCCAAGGGTCAGTCCTGGGTCCACTACTCTTCTCTATCTACACCCTTGGCCTCTGTCAGCTCATAGCCTCACTGGGCTTTCATTAGATCCTGTATGTTGTTGATACCGAACTCTATATCTCTGGCCCAGATGTCACTTCTCTACTCTCCCAGATCCCTGACTGTCTGTCCTCCATTTCCTCCTTCTTCTCATCACGTCTCCTAAAACTAAATGTGGAGAAAACAGAACTCATCATCTTTCCACCATCCAACTCTACCCCTGCCCCTGATCTCTCTATTACAGTCAACGGCTCTACACTTTCACCGGTCCACACAAGTCCGCTGTCTTGGGGTAATCTAGACTCTGCTTTATCTTTCAAACCACACATCCAAACCCTCACCTCTGCCTGCCGCCTCCACCTGAAAAACATCTCTCGCATCCGCTCATTCCTCGGCTATGACACTACAAAAATGCTGGTCCATGCCCTTGTCATCTCCCGCCTAGACTACTGCAACATCTGTTGTGGAATCTATCCCCAGGCTTTGGGCCTGCTCAGTCTTCCACGATCAAATGACAACGCGTTGGATCCAGATCAAGGTTTGATCAGAACAATTTTATTATAATTTACAGCACCTTTTAAATGCTTCAGGCGTGTTCATTAAAAATAGGTGGTTACATAACAATCCAATCAGTGATACAGCTTCATTATGATCCAACCAATAGGGATTCATAAGGTGTGCCTTGCATTACTATTAATCAGGATTATTTCAATATGCTGACAGCTAATAACATAGTATAATCATTAATCCGAAATAACATTTCACCTAGATACAGTATTTGAGAAGAGAACATTTTTAGGTCATTCTGACCCTCATTCTGTGGTTATACAAATACTATGCCTTCTAAAGTCAATAACTGATGTTCCTAGCTAAATACCATGTTTTTATACTGAAGTGTCAGCTGTCAAAATGATTTTAGTGAATCAGTTTCATCTAAAATGGCGGCGGCTTATCAATGTAAAATGGAGGCCTTAATTATCAACTTATATAGCAGTTACAATTACCACAATTACCACAACATTCCTCTCTCTTGATAATTAAAGAATATTCATTTTACTTTTAATATATAGTACCCCTGAGATTCGTTCAAAAGGGGTGTCTCTTGTTGCTCCTCAGCAACAGTATTGATATTAACATTCATAATATTTTGACCTTTAGACCGTTTTGGTCCCTTTGAAACCTTTTTTATGAGTATCCCAACACCTTTGATCAAGATCCAGATGATAACACAAACTATAAAAATGTGGGTGCAAATGTTTGCTAGGCCGCTGAACCACCCACCGATGCCACTGAACCAATTGGCTGGATTCAGCCAAGAAAACCATTTTCCTGCTGGGCCGATGTCATGCTCTGCTCGGAACTTGTTCTTTAGCTCAAGTATTTTGCGTGCGTGTAAGTCTACTCTGACTGAAAAATTTGTGTCTACATAATTACAGCAGGCGTGGCCTAGAATAATGCAAATGCCACCGTGTAATGTTGTCAAAAAGCTCTCCTAACTGCTCGATGTTATGTGCATTATGCATACCCATGATTACTCCTGCAAATGGGAGTGAAACTAAGGCTGAAGCATATAGGACTGGATTGAACTTGATCAAAGGTTTGTGGTCCTCCGTTCTTTTTGTGATCGTATGTCTTGGAATTTGATCGATGTCTATTTCCTCGTGTGAGAGAGACCATGTAGCCATTGTCAATCTTGCAATAGTACATGTGCCCACTCCACTATATGGGAGAAATTTGTATGCAAATGATCCACATACATAATACATGTTGTCTGGAAGTATGATATGTTGCCCCCCTAAATTTGTGAATAACCTATATGCTATCTCTGATGCATACCATAAAAGGGGTTGTACTCTGGGGGATGGACACCAGTATACTTGGAGAAGGCCTTTGATTGGGTCCTTGCAACTCATGGTACTAGAGTCAAATTCTGATCCATTTATTAATTCAACTAATGTACTAGAGGCCTTATCCATGAGTTGATAAGTGAGTCCTGTAAATACTGAGACATTAGCATGTGTGCCTACTCCTAAGGGATGAGATGTTGTGCGAAACACTATCTCTAAAGTGTCTAAATCTATGGGAATGTACCCTAAACCTGTGTTTGTAGTGTTTACCCTGTTACATCTGAGGGGTGTTGAACCAGTTCCACATATGGATAAGAGTTTAGGGTTTATCATTGAGAGATCCCGCTCTGCAACCCACCATGGAGGGGAAGACCATCCTGCAATTGGTAGTGCGATTTTTGTGTTATTAAATCTGAAAAGACTAGAGTTATCTGGAAATGTGTAAGTGTCATTTTCCTCTAAAATGAGCTCTTCAATAGGGACAGGGGTGGCAATGTAAGGCATTGATTGTGAGGATACAGGTGAATGTGTGCAAACCCAGCAATCTTGTAAGCCTGTACGTTTAGCTATGGTGTTGTGCATTTTGAGTAATTTATTTTCCCATTCCTCTTGTAATTGTTCATGTAAGTCTCTTTTAAACCTTACTGATGATTCCATCTGATCATAACACCATATTATGCATCTAGCCTCGTACCCATTAGGTCTACAATAATGATTAATGCAATTATATATAATTGATGTGCTCTTCCGGGTCCTGGAGTAGTCATTATTGTCCTCACTCTCACCTGTAGGCATCTTCCTGCCCATGTTATCGTAGTAATCTTCAGCTCTTGCAGAGCCAATCGGTTCCTGTGAAAAGGCGATAACAAGAATAACAACCAACCACCCTCCCACAATAGTAGCCCAAAGTTTCTTGCTGGGCTGGGGACCAAGTAGTTTATTAAATAGAAGGGGCATCTTTGTTTTCTTTTCTTCGCGCGATGGAAGGGTCTTCAGAAGGGGTATCGTCTCGTAAGACCCAGCTGCGACTTAGGTGGTGACTTATGGCAAAGCCACTTGAGGAGCCGTAGAACTCAGGATATCTTCTGGTTCACTTCCTGGCTTGGCAACCGGACCGTCGGCTTCGGGGTCTTTGGTGATGGGATTTACATATCTCCTTTCTCGGTTTTTTTTCAATCGATCTTCCTTTTCATTAATTTTTAACTGCATCAATTTCTCCTCTTTTTTTAGTTTTGCCTGTTCTAAGTTAACTTCATGGGCATAAAGATTGCTGAGAATATCTCCCATGCTTAGTGACTTCCAATTGGGAATTTGAATGGTTAACCTGGCTTTAAGATGTTTAAGCAATCCCTGTACAAATGTTTGAGTAAGTAAAGGTCTCATAGCAACTATTTCATTTAAATCACGATCACCACTGTTTTCTTTAACAATTTTCCTAAACCTGTGGTGGTATTCCCTAACAGATTCCTTGGCCTCTTGCTGAATATCATTAATGGCTTTCCAGTCTGCCTCTCTCTTAAACTCATCAAAGTAATTTTTCATAATAATATTCCAGGCTATCTGAGGGTCTGCATGAAGATTGGGTGGCTCCTCCCCATAAGCAGTGTTTTTAAGAAGGTTCTTATATTCTGCAGGTGTAAATATACAGTGCAACAACTGCATTACATCCTGTCCTATCATATTATGAGTTACAAACATCTTATGGATTAATTCCCAAGCTTCTTTTGGATTCTTTTTATAATCTCCTACTTGCTTTGCTAGGCCTAACAAATCACTTGGCGTATATGGCTTTCTCATGGTCCATTCCTCTCCTTTTGGGCCTGTGATTGTCTGTATTGGATTCAACTTTATTGTTCCCTCCTTTTGAATCCCACTACGTGTCCTGCCACCTTCTAAGATGTTCGAGGTGTCAATTTGAGTGTATCCCGTTCCCATTAAAGGACTTGAGACATGTATATCATATGCTGGTGGATGTAATAGCAAATTATGATGTATACTTTTATGTGGCAGGGGAGTGAATGCGCCCGTGAGTGAGGAATTATCTCCCAATGTAGTGTTTTTATCCTTTAATGTATCCATGACCTCCTCTTTTTGTCCACTCCTAGGAGATTCCAGAAGTGGAGCACTAGCAAATACAGGTGATGAAGCCATAGGCAGAGATGGGTATATGGCTGAGACTATGTGATCACTCTCTGATGTTTTGGGTGTCTGTAGTGAAGTCTCCATCTTTGAAGAGCTGGGGTCAGTGTCAGTGATGCTTGTGTCTGCCTTGGAAAGTGCTACAGTAAGATCTCTTTTGATCTGACTGCGTATACTATGCACTAGACAAGTGAAGGTGTCATCGTCTTCGTCAGTTATGCTCATTAACTGTTGTGGTTTATCTGTATTTGCTATGGCGGAATTGTTTGCAGGGACTGTTGGTGTTAAACTAGTGTTATCTAAGGATTTTTCTGAAGCTTTCTTTTGTGCTCTGGCCTCACTTATCCAATTATAACACATCTCTCTTTCTTTTTTATTCTTACAACAAGAAGTTATATCATATAATAACTCTAAGTTCCATGTCCCTTCATCAGGCAGTTCAGGCATACACAACTTCCAATTTTTCCAATAATGGTGTACATTTACTCCATATGTTTTTAACATATGAGTCATTGGGCTTTGAATTGTATACAAAACATATTGATTTTCCCCTTCTCCTTTGGGATCTTGCAGGAAAGAACTCTCTTTTCTGCAAGTGTTACCCATTATCACTGTTTCTCAAAGCCTCTTTTTACTGGGGAAAAAATATGGATCTCGTCAGATCAACCAGTGGTTATTTGTATACAAATGTTCCTCTTTCTTCACTCCAAGCACCCTGTGCTTCAGTGAATCTTTTTCACTATCGCTTAAATTTGACAACTTATGGAAATTGTGTAATGCCTTTTGTCTCAATAATACACAATACAATCAAAATAAAACAAAACAAAATAACTATTCTACTAACTTAATTCTTATCTTATACCTGTATACGTTGCTTGTTGTGATAAACAGTTATACTTACAGCTAAATAGTATTCATGAATCAGAAACAATATATATATGCAACCTAAAATGAGTATACCAATCAATATAGTCCACAAGAAATGCATAAAAACAATCAATTATTAAAGCACTAATATTTCTCACCACAAGATGGCAGGTGCACCTAAGCAAAAAACAGAGAGAGAGAACACATGCCAATTTGGCACTTGTACTATACAAACACCAGATTCCTAGAAAAGTCAATACTTTAAATACAACAAGCAAAAACACACTATATTACTTATAACTCTATTAACTCTATAACCGGTTAATACTTACGATACATGGAAGAGTGAAGCAGTATACTATATTATTAATTAACAGCTATCACTATCAACAAGAGTACCTTGACTTGGAAACAGAGCCAGAATAAGCTTGCTAGAGAGAAGCCGATATTAAAGGTAGTAAACTCACCACTTTGGCCAGAATAACCGGGTTCTCTCCGTCAAGCCTGCTTCCAATTTGTCTGTTGTCCTCGTCAGCTTGGGTATCTTGAACCGGGCGAAACACCAAAATGTTGTGGAATCTATCCCCAGGCTTTGGGCCTGCTCAGTCTTCCACGATCAAATGACAACGCGTTGGATCCAGATCAAGGTTTGATCAGAACAATTTTATTATAATTTACAGCACCTTTTAAATGCTTCAGGCGTGTTCATTAAAAATAGGTGGTTACATAACAATCCAATCAGTGATACAGCTTCATTATGATCCAACCAATAGGGATTCATAAGGTGTGCCTTGCATTACTATTAATCAGGATCATTTCAATATGCTGACAGCTTATAACATAGTATAATCATTAATCCGAAATAACATTTCACCTAGATACAGTATTTGAGAAAAGAACATTTTTAGGTCATTCTGACCCTCATTCTGTGGTTATACAAATACTATGCCTTCTAAAGTCAATAACTGCTGTTCCTAGCTAAATACCATGTTTTTATACTGAAGTGTCAGCTGTCAAAATGATTTTAGTGAATCAGTTTCATCTAAAATGGCGGCGGCTTATCAATGTAAAATGGAGGCCTTAATTATCAACTTATATAGCAGTTACAATTACCACAATTACCACAACAACATCCTTCTCAGTGGCCTCCCAGCTAGCACCCTCGCTCCCCTCCAATCCATCCTTAACTCTGCTGCCCGTCTTATCCACCTCCTCTCCTCGCTACTCCTCTGCCTCTCCCCTCTGCCAAGCCCATCACTGGCGTCCCAAGGCCCAGCGCAATCATTTCAAGCTACTACCCATGACCTACAACGCCCTCCATGACCTCTCCCCTCAATACAGCTCGGTCCTAATTACCTCATATCTCCCCCCACACACACTCCGCTCCTCACAGGACCTTCTCCTATGCTCTCCCCTTATCAGCTCCTCACACAACCGTCTCCAAGACTTTCCCGTGCTTCACCCACACTCTGAACTCACTTAGCCCCAACACATCAGACTCTCCTCCACTTTCACCAGCTTCAAAAGCAACCTGAAAACCCATTTCTTCAGGCTTGCCTATAACCTTCACTAAACTTGTCACTACTTCCTCCACAGACATATCTGCCCCTCTACCTCCTGTCTCTTTCCCCCTCCATGTAGATTGTAAGCCCTCGCGGGTAGGGTCCTCTCTCCCTCTGTCGTGCCAATTGTCATTATCCCTTATCACTGTACTCGTTTGACTTATGTAATGTATGTAACCCCCTCGAATGTACAGCGCCATGGAATCAATGGCGCTTTAAAATAAATAATAATAATTAGTGTTGAGCGATTGCGTTGGCTATCGAGATCGATCGATAGTCGATAGTCGGCCGCTATCGATAAGGTTTTCGATAGTGAGCGTCGATTATGAGCGATGACCATTAAAGTCTATGGGAGAGCAACAACACCTTCATTATTACACCCAAACAAGGCTGGAGAAGCTGAAATTAACATCCACAACAGTCAAATGGATACATGCTACATCTTAGGCAACACACTTAGGTTATAAAAGTCACAGAAAAAAAGTCACAGACCATTCACTATCCCTGTCTTGTACCACAGCCTGACCTTTAAACCTGCATCACCCACAAATTGAAAAGTGCCAGAAGGCAGTATGATTTGAATCATCATCTTACTTGAAAGGGACATTGAATATCCCTGTCCTGGGCCACAGCATGAGCCCCAAACCTCATGACCCCCACATTTAAAAAGTGCCGGAAAAAGGAGTCTTTCAACCACCATTTAGTTTCACTGGACATTGACTATACCTGTCCTGGGCCACAGCATGACCCAGGGCCGGAGTTACAGTGGGTGCAGTGAAGAGG
>JAODAL010028064.1:0-53941 GCA_025379985.1 Phyllomedusa bahiana | reverse complement strand
GTAAATAACTCCCTACTTATATTGCTTTTGTTTTTTTTAAGGTTCTAATTTCCTTTGAAGGTCCATGTCGTTATTATAAAAAGTCTGTAAATTTTCTTCCTTGTAAAACCCAAAGTCTGAAAAAGGGAGTAGTACTCTCAAAAGCTCACCACAAAATTCAGTTCCTTTAAAAAGTATCGCCTGATTTCTTCCTTTTCCACAACCCCTTCTTCGGTGCTCCCCTTTAAAAGGAGAGATTTCCCTTCCGGCTACCCGATGCCCCCCACACAGCCAGCCAGTATCTTCTCTACTTGCATGAAGAGGCAAAAACCCCGGGGAAACAGGTTGTTTTAATGAGAGTAGGGGTTGGCTAAAAAACCCTTTTTTGTTTCTAAAAGACCGGTGGGAAAAAGCAAAATTGAGGATTTGTACAACCAAACAGAGGGGTTGGGGGGTTCTCGCCCCTTTCCCATAAGCCTTGTATATGCAGTCAAGTAGGGGCGAAAAGGAAAAAACAAAAACTCTACAACCTTCTTTCGTCTCCCCTTTAAAGGAGGATCTTCCCTTTCCTGGCTCCCCGTGCCTCCCACACAGCCACCAGTATTTTCTCTACTCTGCCTAAAGGGGGACAAAAATCCCGAAAACAGCTTGTCTGTAGGGGGAAGGATACTGCTTGGCTAAAAAATCCTTTTTGCTTTCCAAGACTCGGTGGGTCAAAAGAAAATTTGAGGATTTGTTAAAACCCAAAAAAGAGAGCGCTGTGGGTTCTCACCCCCCTTTCCCCCTAATCCCTTTGTGATTGCGTCTAATAGAGGGCAAAAAAGGGAAAAACAAAAACTCTAAAAACCCGTTCTTTCGGTGCCCCCTTTAAGGGAAAAGGATTTTCCCTTCCTAAACAAGATTAGGCTTTTAAAGGGTCGCCCCAAGCGGTAACTCACAATCTATGATAATATTGGTGAATCTTGTTAGACAGTTTAGACACTTTTTTCTACGTTTATCACCTATTGATTGACTTCTATTGTGCTAATATTTCAAGCCATACCCATTCCTTTTAAACCATGCCCATCCACTACTCCACCCCCCTTAAAATGGGGCTAAAAAAAACATTCTAAAACATATGGTATATTAAATGCAGTGCATGACGTGTGGACCTATCAGATTGTTAGCGCATTTAGCTTAGAAAAAAAAAAACCCCCCACCCACACACCCCCAAAATTATCTCCTGAAACATAACATTCCGTATAAATATCATTGCATTTGTTTACTTACTTCTGCAAGCTGATCCACACCGCTTGCTGTTCTTGCCAAGGTAACAAGATCATTCTGCATTTTCTCAACCCATTGTTTAATGCTAAGAAAACAAAAATGCAAAAACAGGTTGAGTAAAGATTAAAAAAATGCAAATATTAGAAAACAAGGGTGAAATAATATTAGATACTAATTATACGTCACTAATAAAAGTCACTTCTTACGAGTTCTCCCTTTGCCAAAGGGCCAAGACTGAGATCCATGTCCGATGCACTGCCTTCAAATGTAGGATCTATTTAAGATTTTTTTTAAGAGGTGAATTTTCATGACGCTCCCCCCTTGGTGTAAGTGTGGTTCAGCCTCAGGCTATACTATGCTTCCTCCTTTTAATTATTTGCAATTTGAAATAATCTGCATGATTTTGATCCGAGTATTATAACGGAGACTGTAAAGGGAAAATTAAGATATGATACACCTATTTATTGAGGTTTAGCCTTTTGGACGGGCATTTAGTACAATGATTTATCACAAGAAGGGTTTTCTCTGCTTTGGTCCATCGGAAATGTTGTTCTAAAGGGAAAAAGGTTTTATTTCTCCCTTGACTCACACTGTTAATTGTTAGTAATGTTGCTATAATAGGTCCCTGACTTGCGACAAAAAAATTTATTTTAAAAGCTAAGGGCTGTTTATAGCTGAAAACTGTAAAATTTTCTGTCGCTGTTGAATTTTTAAATTTTTATTAATAATTTTTTTTATTTTTTCATTTTTTTAAAAGCACCTGCATTTTTAATTTTTTTCAAAAAACAAAAAAGGTTTTGGCTTAAGACATTCTGAATCTGAAATGTCACTAACCCTAAGGTACGGTGAGGGTCTTCTATGGATAAAGTTACTGTTCCGAGATGTTATAGATTGTAAGCCTTTGCGGGCAGGGTCCTCCTTCCTCTCTGTATCAGTTGCTAGTCATTTATCGTCACCATTGTATTTGTTCTACATTTGTTATGTATGTAACTCCCCCTGAATGTACAGCGCCCCTGAATCAATGGTACTCTAAAATAAAGAAATAATCATAATAATAATGTTCCCAGTCCAGTGATGCTCCCAGCGTTACTCTTGGTCCGACCTCCTGTCTGAAGTAACTTCTGGGTTATTACAGTATAGGTTTCCTCTATGTTAGGAGACAGGAAATGAAATCAGATTGGAAGTGATGCTGCACTGGGAGAACCGCCAAGCAGTGGGTTGACATGTAAAATCCCCTAATTTTAACCCCATCTTAGAGATAAGGTTAGGGTAATTTTTTTTGTGCAATTTTCACCAAAATTTAATTTGACAGACCTGAATAAAGAAGGTTTAAACAAAAATAGACCCCAAATAATAGGAAAAAATTTAGTCCAAATATTTTATTGGCTTTTTAATTTAGCAGAATTCATCTATTGCCAATATACTCCACTGCAATGTACAAGATATAAAAGTATAGGCAACAAAATAGAGAAGTAAAATGCAATGCATGCATCACTTTTTAAAATGATAACAGAGATTAGAAAATGGGTAGTAAACAAGATATATTCCATAACAAATCTACTGGTTTCCTATTACAGCTAGATTTACACCGGTTTCTGTCATTACGTTTAATGGAAGCACATGATACACTCCTGACAAATTTATGTCAAGTCCTAAACAACTGCATCAGTTTTTAGGTGCATAGGTTTTCTAATGAATACCATCAAAATCGTATCTTGAATGGTAAACATCATTATAGGCCACACTGCAAATACAGAGAACAGGGCCTTAGACTGTGATTCATATGCAATTTTTATACCTTTACATGTGATAAAGAAATGGCTTGTTTGCGCTAATAACATTCTTCAAGTTCAGCTATGAAATGCAGTTGTAGCAAAATATATGCAGAAATGAATGGTATTTGGGATTTACTTTGATATGAATAAGTGGAATATTCCACTAGAGCCGTATAAACAGAAGCAATTCAATACCATAAATTTAAAAAAGATAACTTTTAAAGCACATCAGCAAGATTACATAGTAACCAATTAAGATGACGCAAAATCGAGACATTTCTGGCCTTTTAAATAGATTTCTTTTTACTATGCTATTTTTTCACATAATGATTCTGCTGAATAAGACAAGTGAGACACAGAGAAATGGGACCATGATGAATCATCTAATCTGCCAGAGAGCTATTAGTAGAATTGAAACACATTTAGATAAAGCATACATATTTCAGTGACCAGAGCTGGGTTGTTATGCAGAGGTGAAGGAAAAGACGAATTTGGGTGCCATCCAGTTTCTATTTTATGCATTAAAAAGGACTAAAATAAAGTCCCTTTAATTATCGTCATACCAGATAGTATGCACAGTCTTCAGTTTAATTCAGTGTATACACAATGACTTATCAAAAGTGTCATAAGATGCTATATGTATATAAAAGTTGAAGATGGATTGAGCCAAGCTGTGAGAAATGTGCAGGAGGTATAATGTTTGAAAATGTAAGTTGGCGGATGACAGCACTTCTTTGTGAAAGTCACCTAGGTCTATCTTCTATAGGTAATACACAAAATAACATCTTGTGAAAATGGAGACAGTGCTCAAAATTAAAGAATCAAGTAGTTACATAATACAGTTTAAAAAGACATATGTACATATGTTCATCAAGTTCAACCAAGGGAATAAGATTAGTTGAAAGGATAGGTTTAGGTCATTTCACCCTATAGATCCAGAAATTTTGAACACAAAGCATAAATCAGTCTACCGTAAAATAGAATATTCTATCCCTCACCCTAAAAGGTCATCAGTCTGGGTCAACATTCAACACAAGAATTCTATACAGCTACTTAAGTATTAATAATATTTTGTTGTCAGTAATTATCAAAATCTTTTTTGAAGCCCTCTACTGTTCCTGTTGTGTCCAACTCCTGAGAGGGCTATTTCACAGATTCACAGTTCTAATGGTCAAGAAGACTTGTCACCTATGGAGACTGAAGCTTTCTTTCTTCAATGGAGCGAGTGCTTCCTTGGCATTTCAGATTTTACATAAATCAGTTTATTTTTTTGTAACAGCCATTTATATACTTGTATAAACTTATCAGGTCAAACTTTACACTTCTCTTTTCAAAACTCACAACATTTTCACATAACAAAGATCCTTTATGCTGTTTTTCAGCTTAGTTGCTCGTCTTTAAACTTTTTTCTAATTCCAAGACATCCTTTCTATGAACTGGTGTCCAGAACTGAACATATTCTAGATGACGATGCCCTATTGTTTTACAGTGTGGTAATATTAGGTTTCTGTTGTTCAAGTCCTCGTTTAATACATGACAATACCCTGCTGGCGTTCGAGGTAGCCAATTGATTCTGAATGCCGTTATGTAATCTATTATCTACGAGTACACCCAGATTCTTCTCAACAAGCGATTCTCCCATTTTTCTTGTCCAAGAACATGCAGATTTATCAATACCTAGATGCATAATTATATTTTTCCACAAAGAACCTTATTTGAGGAGTGGATGCCCTAAGACTCCGTGTATCTAAATCTGGTTGCAATGCATGAACATCTTTCATAGATTGAATTATAATGCATACAATGGGGTGCAAAATTATTCATATCCATTGAGCTTTTTATCATTTTTAAAAGTTACAGCCATAAACATAAATGTATTTCATTGCTATTTTATGTGATAGAGTAACACAAAGTAGCAAGTATTTGTGAAGTATAAAGAAAAAATGTGCTTTTCCAAATTTTTGCAAATTAAAAAACTGAAAAAAGGGTGCTGTGCATATACATTCAGCCCCCCTGAGTCAATACTTTGTAGGAAAATCTTTATCTGCAATGACAGCTGCAGTCTGTTGGGGGATGTCTCTACCAGCTTTGCACATCTGGAATTTCTGCCCATTCTGCCTTGCAAAATAGAACTAGCTCAGTCAGATTGGTTGGTGAAAGTTTGTGAACAGCAATTTTCATGTCCTGCCACAGATTCTCAATAGGATTTAGGCTGGACTTTAAAGGGAATCTGTCACCATTTTATTTTTTTTTTACTTAAAACAAGAAACTGATAAATATTCTTTTCTTCTTAGCCATTTTATTTTCTGATTAAAGATTCCTCAATTTGGTTGTCTGTATGTGAATGTGAAGACCGCATTCTCACCTGCTCTGCTTTATCAGCATTTAGAGAGATACTTTACAGTAGCTCCATGCACATAGGAGCCTGTGAACTGGATCAGTCCCATTGACTTCTATAGGAGAGTTTTCTAGGCCTGTTCTGTGACCTTGGAAGAAATCAATGCGCAGGGAGGGGGACGGGTAAGCTGTGACCATATCCCATTGTGACTGGTGGATCCTGTGTTATCTATACACATTGGTGTCATATTTCAGTGTAACCCTGCTTTACTGATAATGAGCAGACTGCTGAAAATATCTCTCTACAGAACAGGAAGTGTCAGTCTATTATTAGGCCTAGTGGCCAAAGTGAAAACTGCAGGACTTAAGGGGGTTGTCTCACTACATCGATTCATCTTACCTCTGTCCTGTTTTCTCAGTTTCATTTTTGAATTTAGTGTTTTCTGGCTTCTGCAGTGATGAGCAACTGAGGACACCAGGTCTGTAGCTATAGCGACCTGTGCTGGCAGCCTATCAGGAGAGATCAAACAGGTCTGTATATAGCGACCTGAGGAGCTAATGCAGCTCATACATGAGAGGATGTCTAGGAATAGGTAGGACACTGTTAATGGACACATATTACAAAGTGACTTGTTTTTGCAAGATCTTTAACATAAAAAGCAATCCTGTAGTGACACAACCCCTTTAAGAATTTCTTAAAAATATTGAAAGTGATAAAGAAAATTAAAAAAAAAATTCTTAAAAGATATGTATGTTTAACATAAAAACATATGTTAAACAATAAGTCATTTTTTGATCACACATTCCCTTTAAACCATATCCTCAATTCATTGCTTCAATATAAAGCAGCCCTTTTAGTGGTTTTAAGCTATGCAAATTGTTGAATAGGAATGAGGCCAAGATTAGGATGCAACTGAGATTCGCATTAGATAACCATGGCCAGGGCTGTCTATAAGCTATCCATATATTCTCCAACAGGCACAATTTCTCCCAAAGAAGAGCATTTGTAAACCTTAATAATACTTTGAATTTTTAAGTGGTGTGTGGTCAATTATTGCTAACATCATGGAGAACATGGAAAATATGGTATTGGGGTGACTGGAGACAGAGAAAGGCAGTAATTGACATAATGTCGTGCATTTTGATATCTTTAAGTTTACATAACCCCAGTTGAAAGTACCTTAAAATGTCACAGAGTGTGACATGTTATAAATGTATAAAAGTAAGGCAAGAACAGGACATAAAAGGAGCAGCAGGGAGAATAAGAAGCAGAGAGGATTGCTAATGACTAATATAATATAATCTTATTTTGATGGACTAGCAAAACAACCAGCACCGATGTCTAAAATGGTGATACAGTAAAATAAATTACAGAAGCAACACACGTATGTTTTATACAGTATCATTGTCACGCACAAGGGTAAACGTCATGGACTCTGAACCACACCAGCGGAGTCTAACGAGCCACTCAGTATTCACCAGAGCCCACCACGAGGCGGGTTGGACTTCCTTGCGAGAGACTGACGTGGCCACTTGCGGTGACAGCCAAGGTGCAGCGTGGTACTTAAGGAGCAGGTAAGACGTAGTCCAGACACTAGTGGAGAGGTCAGGGCTGGCAGCAGGCAAAACATAATCAGGTCACTCCCAGTAAGATCAGGGCAGGCAGAGAATAATCGAAATCCAAAAACATGAAGTCAGATGCCAGGAATCAAATGTAAAAGAGCAGAAAACGGAAGCGGAAAACACACTAAGGAACTGCAGAAGGGAGTGCTGGGGGAAGTGACCGAATAAAGGGTCCAGCGAACGCCAATTGGTAATCAATGGTGTGCTGGCCCTTTACATTTTAAAAGGTCAGCGCACACATGCCTAGAGAATGGGTACAAGCATATCGTCCAGAAACAGGACTGGAGAAGAGCAGGAAAAGGGAGAGGCGAGTGCCAGCCAGGAGAAAGAGGGGGGGGGGGGGGTGCAGACACGAGTGCATCTGGAGTCCAGAACAGGGAACACGTGCCTAGTGACAAGCACAATGTAGATGATTTGTAAGCAACTGCTACAGAATATTATTGCAGTGGTTCAATAACTGATTTCATCATGGGTTAGGTAGGCTGACCTCATTGATAATGTAGGCAAGTAGCGTTCACTTACATCCTTCTCTCAATTTGGAGACATATTTACAAACCCTTTTAATGCAGCAGGGAAACCTGCTGTGGATTAAAGAACAGTGAACAGCTTATACAGTATATACATACACAGTCATATAGTTGAAACCGTAAGTTTACTTTCACTATATAAAAAGACACATATGCATGTTTTTCTCACATCAGGCATGAAATCAGAATAAGCCTGACCCGTTTTAGGTTAATTTATAATTACCAAAATTATTTAGATTTACCAAATGCCAGAATAATAAGAGAATTTTTAAGGCATTTTTATTACTGTCTGCAAAGTCAAAAGTTTAAAGGCATAGTAATCCTAGTGAATGTAAACTGTTTGGGACAGCCCATATGATGATGTCATGTCTTTAGAAGCTTCTGGTTTATTGGCAACATTTGAGTTAGAGGCACACCTGTGTAAGTATTGTTTAATTCACACCAGAAACACACTGCTTGTGTGTATAACATCATGGGAAAGTCTACAGATATCAGGAAGAGAACTGACTGTGGACTTGCACAAGTCTGGATTATCCTTTGGTGCAATTTCCAGATATCTAAAAGTGTCTCGTTCATCTGTACAAACAATTATACCCACGTACTAATAACATGGGCATGTCCAGCCATCATACCGTTCAGGAAGGAGACAGCTTCTGTGTCTCAGAAATTAATGTGCTTTGGTCCGAAATGAAATTATCAATCCAAGAACAAAAGCAAAAGACCTTGTAAAGATGTTGGCGGAAGTTGGTAAGATTGTGTCATTATCCACAGTGAAACGAGTACAATATCAACATGGGCTGAAATGCCACTCTGCCAGAAAGAAGCCATTACTCCAAAAGAAACATAAAAGCAAGATTAATGTTTGAAAATGCACACAGGAACAAAAGACTTACTTTTTTGTCCTGTGGTCTGACAAAGCTAAAATGTAACTGTTTGGCCATAATGACCATCGTTCTGTTTGTAGGAAAAAGGGAGATGCTTGGAAGCCCAACTGTGAAACACGGGGGTGGCAGCATCATGTTGTGGGGTTGTTTTGCTGTAGGAGGGACTGGTGTACTTCAAAAAATTGATAGCATCATGATGAAAGAAGATTATGTGGCAATACTGAAGTAACATCTCAAGACATCAGCCAGGAAGTTAAAGCTTGGGTGGAAATGGGTCTTCCAAATGGACAATGACCTGAAGCATACTGCCAAACTGGTTACAAAGTGGCTTAAGGATAACCAAGTCAATGTTTTGGAGTGGCCATCACAAAGCCCTGATCTCAATTCTATTGAAAATTTATGGGCAAAGCTGAAAAGGCAGGTGCGAGCAAGGCGACCTACAAACATGGCTCCGTTACACCAGTTCTATCAGGAGGAATGGGCCAAAATTCCTACCAACTATTGTGAGAAGCTTGTGGAAGGATAACCAAAGTGTTTGACCCAAGTCATGCAGTATAAGGGCAAATACTAATGAAATATATGTGAACTTTTGACTTTGCAGAAAGTAATAAAAATGCCTTAAAAAATCTCTCTCTCGTTATTCTGGCATTTGGTAAATTTAAATAATTGTGGTAATCCTAATTGACCTAAAACGGGTAAGGTGTATTCTGATTTCATGTCACATAGTGAGAAAAATGTGCATATGTGTCTTTTATATAGTGTATGTAAACTTCTGGCTTCAAGTGTGTGTGTGTAGTATGAGTGTTAATATATATATATATGTATATATATATATATATATATATATATATATACACTCACCGGCCACTTTATTAGGTACACCATGCTAGAAACGGGTTGGACCCCCTTTTGCCTCAGAACTGCCTCAATTCTTCGTGGCATAGATTCCACAAGGTGTTGCAACGATGCTCAATTGGTACCAAGGGGCCCAAAGAGTGCCAAGAAAATATTCCCCACACCATGACACCACACCACCAGCCTGAACGTTGATTACAAGGCAGGATGGATCCATGTTTCATGTTGTTGACGCAAATCTGACCCTACCATCCAATGTCGAGCAGAAATCGAGACTATCAGACCAGGCAACGTTTTTCCAATCTTCTACTGTCCAATTTGATGAGCTTGGCAAATTGGAGCCTCAGTTTCCTGTTCTTAGCGAAAGGAGTGGCACCCGGTGTGGTTCTGCTGCTGTAGCCATCTGCCTCAAAGTTCGCCGTACTGTGCGTTCAGAGATGCTCTTTTGCCTATTGGTTGTAACAGGTGGCTATTTGATGTCACTTTTTGCTTTCTATCAGCTCGAACCAGTCTGCCATTCTCCTTTGACTTGGCATTTAACAAGGCATTTTCCACCACATGGACTGCGCTCATGGATGTTTTTTCTTTTTCGGACCATTCTCTGTAAAACCCTAGAGATGGTTGTGCGTGAAAATACCAGGAGATCAGCAGTTTCAGAAAAAAACAGACCAGCCCATAGTGCACCAACAACCAAGCCACGTTCAAAGGCACTCAAATCACCTTTCTTCCCCATACTGATGCTCGATTTGAACTGCAGGAGATTGTCTTGACCATGTCCTACATGCCTAAATGCACTGAGTTGCCGCCATGTGATTGGCTGATTAGAATTAAGGTACGAGCAGTTGGACAGGTGTACCTAATAAGTGGCCGGGAGGTATTATATATTAATAAATTGTAAGAGGCGCAAGGCAGTCATTTATAGGATATGTATCACCATTATACGGGATCGGTGAGGTAAAGCCAGTATGTATGTGAGACATTAGGCGACTGACATCTTGATATTATTAGTATAGCTGCAGATAGCAGTTACTCCGGGCCGGGCTTTACCTGAGCGGACCAAGAGCTGGGTGGGAGGGCGCTCCCACTTTTCCCGGTCCAGGCCATGTTTATCATCTATGTAAGCTGGTAGCAGGTGAGCTGGGGGTGTGGTGCCAGTCTCATAAGCATTTTGGTAAAGCTCTTTTGCAGGTCTGAGGTGAGCAGGATATCTGCTGGAGCAGCACTTGCCGGGCGACTCATACGGACTGGGGAGAGCCCACATCGGGCAAGAGAACTGTACTTTGCATAATGACAGACGTTGGTTTACTAAGATTTCAAACGGGACAGGCTGAAGCAAGCCCGTGGTTGATGTCTTGTATAACGTGTGGCTAATAAAGAGCACCTGTTTAAGTTGCAACGACCCTGCTGCTGGTTCCTGTGGAAAGGTTACCGTTGGAGTTGAACCCCCTACAATATATATATATATATACAGGGGCGTTGCTAGGGTCCCAATACATCCGGGGCGCGGGCCCTTTGCCTTTGTTCACACGGCTTATTGCGGCGAGTATGGTACACACCACAATACGATGTGTGTTTTGGAACCACACGCTGCTCCCCCTGTGCATACAATACGACATGTAATCCATAGCTCTCTAGTAGAGCTATGAATTACCGTAATTGCGGTGCGCATGTCGGGCGTATTGAAGCGCAAATACGCCCCGCAATTTACGCATTATGAACATATATTCATTCATACACACACACACACTCAGACACACACACACACACACACACACTCAGACACACACACACACTCAGACACACACACACTCAGACACACACTCAGACACACACACACACTCAGACACACACACACTCAGACACACACACACACTCAGACACACACACACTCAGACACACACACACTCAGACACACACACACTCAGACACACACACACACACTCAGACACACACTGACACTCAGACACACACACACACTCAGACACACACAGACACACACACACACACACACACTCAGACACACACACACACTCAGACATACACACACAGACACACACTCAGACATACACACACTCACACACTCAGACACACACACTCACTCAGACACACACACACTCACACACTCAGACACACACTCACACACTCAGACACACTCACACACTCAGACACACACACACTCACACACTCAGACACACACACACACTCAGACACACACACTCACACTCAGACATACACACACACTCACTCACACACACTCACTCACTCACACACACACACTCACACACAATCAGACACACACACACATTCAGACACACATACACACACACTCAGACACAAACACTCAGACACTCAGACACACACACACTCAGACACACACACACTCAGACACACACTCACACACTCAGACACACACTCACACACTCAGACACACACACACACTCAGACACACACACACACTCAGACACACACACACACTCAGACACACACACACTCAGACACACACACACTCAGACACACACACACTCAGACACACACACACACTCAGACACACACACACACACTCAGACACACACACACTCAGACACACACACACACTCAGACACACACACACACTCAGACACACACACACACACTCAGACACACACACTCAGACACACACACACACTCAGACACACACACACACTCAGACACACACACACACACAGACACACACACACACAGTACAGTTTACATTCATGAAGATGTTATTTCAGTCCTATTACACTACGTAGTCCTTGTCTATGCAGGGAGGCTCCTCACTCACTAGAGACCTGCAGGATGTTGGTACCTGTGGGAGCTGCTGAAGCCATGAGGACAGGGCAGGACACTGCAGCTGCAGGAGCTGGTCCGGAGCAGAGGTCACAACAGGGGGGCGGAGCCTCTCACTGCCGGTCAGTGTGCTGTGCCCCGGATCTTCCTGACTCAGGCAGTGGGAGTAGCCTGCGCCCCTCCACCCTCCTCAGCCCCGGTCCCTCCCTCCCTGCACCTAGCAACCATCCTGAGCTGTGTGTGCCTCCAGAGCACGCACACACAGCCCAATAGAAAGTCGGTGCTGCAGGCCCGCAGCCGGCGGTCTGAGACTCGGGGCACAGGCAGCTTTGTTCGGGGCTTGTGCCCCGAATAAACCTGCCTAGCGACGCCTATATATATATTATATATATATATACATAATATATATATAATATATATATATATATATATATATATATACATATACACGCACACATACATACAGACACACACACACATACCGCCACACCAAGGCTTTCTCGATCAAATGTAATCTCTGTCCTTCTGGGTTTTGCGATGACACAATGCGACTATAGCCTGTGATTCGCTGCAGCAGTCACATGTGGATACGACAAAGGTAATATCATACCTTAAAGTCTGTAAACAGTGACTGGCAAGAGGAACAGAAAAGTGCAACACTAGAGTAATGGTAAGGCAAATATAGTGTTTTTTCTTATGTAAACATTTAATATGCACTTGCAGGTTTTGCCTGCATGGGGGATCTGCAAGTGACTGAAAGAAACACAAGGATTTAACTGTGGATCTTCACTTTCCAATTGAATTTCAATGGGAGTAAATCTGCAACCACTCCTTGCTCTCTTCACAAAAGATATTGACATGCTGTATATTTGAAAATCCACATCACAAGTTAATTTCCCCATCGTGGAGATGAGAGTTGTTATAAAAAAAAATAAATCAGGAGATGAAGTAACAGTCCTGATCACTCATCAATCTGAAGGATAGTGTTTCTGCTGATTTTTAGAGATGTCAAACAATTCTACTGTTACAGGTGATCACTTTGACCTCATTCCAAAAAATATTGCTTTTGTCTTTGTGCTCCTAATAATAAAATGGACACAGAATAAATAGTGAACTGTATCTGTGTCCACATATCACATTTTTATAGCTGTCAAGGTAAATTTAATTTGTCATAGAAAAAAAAAATCAATATTTCTGTAGTTTGCTAGTGCAAGGAAAACATTGACATTTCCAGTCATAAATGACAAAAAAATCCCTCTGTATGGTCTATAATACGTATCAGAGGTCCTTAACCTATCATGGTTTCTCAGCTCAAATATGGCTACTACTGATGAGCTATACGGAGCATAAAAAGGGATATATAGTGTTCTACTAGAGCATGAATAAGTGACATTGATCTTAGGCCACATGGACAATGCAAAGTCATATGAAAAAGGTCCTAATGTAAAGCCACAGTAGGACAAGCAATGCTTATACACAGAATACCTCTGTAAGTTGTTTTTCATATTAAAAATCACTTTCTGGGGGAAATTTCTCCTTGTAGGCAGTTGCAGTAGAAGATACAGAGACATAACAAGTTAAAGGGTACTAAAGAAGTCTTTGGGTGCTCTATTACAGCTCTGTACAACTCAGAGGTTGTACATACATACATAAATCCTAACTTGATTGCTATTGATATAGACCAACCTGTATGAAAATTGTCTAGGTCTAAGACTTTCTTTGATGCCCTTAGAAACTAATAAGAGCTCCCCTTTAATTATTTTCAGAGCACTATATGAAAGTGGAGCTCTGTTTGGTTGCTATGGGCAACAAAGTCTTAGACCTAGACATTTTTCATACATGTGGTCCATAGTTTTTATCCTAGTGTACGTATCTCTGACATTTGTGCCGCCTCTAAGCCATATGTGGCTCCCGATAAATCAATTGAGAAAAATAAATGATACACAACACTAAGTAAGGTTATGAAGATTTTTTGGATCAGTATTTGAAGCCAAAGCCCAGAGTGGATACAAAAGGGTATGTTCACATGCCATTTTCTTGGGCCATATTCTAGCGTGATTAGCACTGAAAACTATCTTTACTATTTTGCCATAGGCAAACTTAAACTCTATCAGTTCTCTATCTATTAAACACTAAAACGTAACTTTTATTATATCTAACTCTTAACCTCTATACACACTATTTAAAAACCTGATCTCTATCCTCATCATTTAACCCTTTTTGCTTCTGAAAGAGGGAAAAACTCCCTTTCTATCATCAAGTCTGGTGTAACCCCACCTATTAACAGGAGAGCCTTATATCTATAACAAAGTACTAGCTTCAGTAAGGGATCCCAAGCCAACTACTTGGGCAGTCGTCCCTAATCTCATAGACACAGAACAAATAAGGCCCCCTAGGCGAGGTCAGGCATGACGTTTTAAATTGTGATCTCTCACCTCTGTCTACAAGTGTCACCTGCTGCAGACGGTGTCACAAGGGGGCCTTATTTGTTCTGTGTCTATGAGATTAGGGACGACTGCCCAAGTAGTTGGCTTGGGATCCCTTACTGAAGCTAGTACTTTGCTATAGATATAAGGCTCTCCTGTTAATAGGTGGGGTTCCACCAGACTTGATGATAGAAAGGGAGTTTTTCCCTCTTTCAGAAGCAAAAAGGGTTAAATGATGAGGATAGAGATCAGGTTTTTAAATAGTGTGTATAGAGGTTAAGAGTTAGATATAATAAAAGTTACGTTTTAGTGTTTAATAGATAGAGAACTGATAGAGTTTAAGTTTGCCTATGGCAAAATAGCAAATATAGTGATCAAAAGTCACTCTTTGTTCTCTTGCGAGATTCCCAATTTTTTGGAGATTATGTGTCTAGCACAGAAAACAGCCCCGTATCAGCCACAGACAATCTTCAATTCTTCTGTCATTGAATAAAATGTAAAGTAAGCCTCATCGTTCATATGAAGCATAGTTCACAAGCGGAAATGTGAGACGTTTTTCTGATGCAATTACGGCCATGAAAATAAGTGACATGACAATTCTTGAGGCGTTTACGGAGGTAAAGTCACCACAGGAAACAAAGGGGGATTTTTTTTCTAAATACATTTCAAAATAGGTTTCAAAATACGCCTCTAATAAGATGTTTTGTGAAGCAGATTTTGAGGCATAAATTTACTCTTCGAAATACGTTGTGTGAACATACCCCAACAATTAAAAACTTAAAGAAACTCCTTTATACTCCACTCATGTGTTTGGCTAAATAACCCTACTCCATGTAGGAGTGGAGTCCGAAATTCTGTTACAGCAAATCCCATTATATCCTGTGGCATCAAATCCTGTGTAAAGTTGTGAGATCTGACTAGATATGGTGAAATTTTGTGGTTTTTGCTGAAAACGTTGTTTATAGAAGGTACAGGACATTGAATGTAGATACATCGATAAAGCTTTGGTCCAAAGAAAGACAATCAATCTACTAGTGATATGGGTGCTAGATTAGCAAAAATTGATGAAACCATTAATGTTGACTATAAAAGAAAGTGCCAGAACACAAATAACACTGCAGCTTGTTATTACTGGGGTTGCATAGCTTTTAAATGGTCCAGGTGCCCATGCTGTATGATCTAGCTAAGCATTAGAAACAAAATTCTGCTGGGAAAAAAAAATCATTAAGCATTCATGTGGATGTTACTTTGACACATAGGGCCACATGTATGAACCTGTTTAGGTCTAAAACTCAACTCTTTTGCCCATAGGTAACCTATGGCCAAAAGAGTGAGATTCAGAAATAAACAGGTTCATACATGTGGCCCATAGTGCCAATCTAAACATTGTTGCAAGCCAAGTGTACCCATTCATGGCAAAGGTATTCTGTAATGTTCTATTCAGCAGGATAATGTGTTCTGCCACCCAGGCCTGTCTTATAAATTAGGCACACTTGATATTTGCCCAGACAGTCGGAAATTCCGTGATAGTAACTGTATAACCATTTTTTAAAAGTATTGTATGTAGAAAATAGTATTATAGCCATTTGTATTATTTATATAATTTGTATTTTATACAAATACATCTTTATAGACCCTGGTAACGCCACTGTTTTGCAACCAAAATAAATGAATCAATAGCACTGCAGATGCCAAGAGACAGATAAATACTGATTTTGGTTTATATTTTGTTTTGTATACTGTAACCTGTGGAGGAATAATGTTAGTTGAGGTAAGTTTGAACATGCAGCCATGTGTCCTAGTGCCATCTATGCCATCTATGCTTACAAAAGCAGCAATTATAGAATGAAGAGACTCCCGGGACTGTCCAAGATGGCAGCTGGACATGAGTGAATTCCTACAATCAGTGGAGAATGGGCAAAATTGGCACATAAAGGGGCATTAATTGGTATACGAAGTGGTGCCTGAAGTGGCGCATGTGAAAGCATATGAGCTGTTGCTGCATTGCAATATAAAGGGCACATGAAGACCTCCTACAGAGTGCTAAAGTCTGATTTAAAGGGCCAGCAGCCTGACTGTGGTCTCAGTGGAGAAAAAAAAACAACAATGATTGGTCTCCACATCCATAAGGATTTTTGAAAGAGTATATATTCACGCTGGTGAGGCAGTAAAGTGGAGAGAGAGAGACACCCACAAACAGACTGGGTTTGCTAATAAAAAGTGACTGTGCACTGTACGGTTTAAAAGACTGTGAGCTTTGTTAATAAAAGACTGCCTAAGTGGAGTAAGACTGTTTCTAGAGAGAGGGGCACACACCCCAGTAAAAAGACCGTGTTTTGTAAAGAGACTGTTTCTGCTGGCAGAATTTTTTGTTATGAAAGAGCTGATTAGGTACCTTGTGGTGGTGAATGCCCAGCAACAGGAAGTGAACAAGCTGAGGGGCCAGCAGTTGGCGAAGCAGAAAGAGGACAATCATAGGCTCCAGGCAAGCTTGAGACAGAGCAAGAGGCTATGTGTCCAATGGAGTTTGCAGAGGATGATGTGAGTGCCCAAAGCACAGTTAGAAGGGTTTTATGGAAAATTTCCACAGGGGACGACGTGAAGGTCTTCCTCATAGCCTTTGAGCAGGTGGCTGTCTGTGAGAGGCTGCCATCGGAGCAAGGGGCAGATGTCTTGGCCACCAATCTTACCGGCCAGCCCCAGAGGGTAAAATGTGGTTATCCCTATGGGACACTAGAGACTACCCCAAGCTAAAGTTGGAGATTCTGGCATGTCTACGGTTAACAAGGATTGTTTGGGCACTGTTTGATACAGAGGCAACGGGGGAGAAATCTGTTGCCGAGGACAACCAACCTGACATCTGTAGGAGGGAAAGTCCAGCTACCCAGAGACCGTGTGATTCTCATCG
Organism: Phyllomedusa bahiana; assembly: GCA_025379985.1. Lineage (NCBI taxonomy): Eukaryota > Metazoa > Chordata > Amphibia > Anura > Hylidae > Phyllomedusa > Phyllomedusa bahiana. The sequence continues at coordinate 36,553 of JAODAL010028064.1, read as the reverse complement.
GCATGAGTCAATTCCTTGATAGATGGAGCTGCGGAGCTACATGGATGTTGCTAGGAGAAACCAACCTTGGTGACAGGAGACTGCTTCCACTGTCCAGTAGAAGGAACCATATTGAAGGTGCCACAGAGCAGTGGGATAAGCTTCTGATTGCCTTCTCAAAAAAAGATGCCAGAAAGGCTGCAGCCCCAGTCCCTGGAGTTCCAGGTGGGTGGAGCCCCATCGTTGGTTGACATGGACTGTCAACGAGAGATTCCCAGAGTGCACCCGGACTTCGTAACCGGTGTACAGACCAAACTAGAACCTGGTAAGACTGTTATAATTACTTGTGACACCTGTTTTGGGACTGCAAGTGCATGTTTTTTGGCATAACCAGGTTGGGTCAGACGGGTGTTTGGAGATGCTGCTGGGCCACGAGAAGATTCCTGAGAGCAGCAAGACTGTCAAAGGTGGACTTGCAAAGTCTGTTGGACTAAGTGTATTCTATGCATTAATGTGTGAGATAAAAAAAAAAACGTCTGAACCTGCTGCTTATAACACTTGAGAGCAGTTCAGGTGCGCCCCTAGAGGTCATGGGGGAGAACAGCATGAGTAGAGTAGGTACTAAGGACAGTTTACTGTGAAGTTAATGTGGTTGCTGGGGGAAACCAGGGGTCCTCTGCTTCTGTGGCTTCCAAAATAGTGATGGCATTGCCCAGGGAGGACATTGTAAATGTGGTCTATATACAGTTAGTTCCATATATATTTGGACACTGGTACAAATTTTGTTTTCTGTACCTTTCTACTGAAACATATTCAAGTTATAGTTATGTAATGGACATGCACATAAAGTCCAGACTTTCAGCTCTCATTTGAGGGTATCCACATTAAAATTGTATCAAGGGTTTAGGAGTTTCAGCTCCTTAACATGTGTCACTCTGTTATAAATGGACCAAAAGTAATTGGATAAATTAAATAATTGTAAATAAAATGTTAATTTCTAATACTTGGTTGAAAACCCTTTGTTGGCAATGACTGCCTGAAGTCTTGAACTCATGGACATCACCAGATGCTGCGTTTCCTCCTTTTTAATGTTTTGCTAGGCATTTACTTCAGCAGTTTTCAGTTGCTGTTTGTTCGTGGGCCTTTCTGTCTGAAGTTTAGTCTTTAACAAATGAAATGCATGCTCATTCGGGATGAGATCAGGTGACTGACTTCGCCATTCAAGAATATTCCACTTCTTTGCTTTAATAAACTCCTGGGTTGCTTTATGTTTTGGGTCATTGTCCATCTGTATTATGAAACACCGACCGATCAATTTGGCTGCATTTGGCTGGATTTGAGTACTCAGCATGTCTCTGAATACCTCAAATGAAAGCTGAAAGTCTTAACTTTATGTCCATTTCCATTTCCATATTGAATATGTTTCAGTAAACAGGCACAAAAAAACTAAATTTGTGTCAGTGTCCAAATATGTATGGACCTAACGGTAAATGGAGAAGGAAGACAAGGAATGGGATGGCCCTGCGGCTAGGTATGAAGGGTCTACAGTAGTATCAAGAGTGTGAATGTGCTGGTTACTGACCATGGTACACTAGATGAACCTGGTAGCATGCAAATTGCAGGTGTGGCCCTGACTAAAGTTTTGAATTCACCCATAGCAACCATTACCAGAGATGGTGAAGTTTCTCCACCTTGTGCTGAAAAACGAGCTGCTACACACATCCGGTGAAATGACATGTAGCACTGGATTAACTAGCACGCATCCAAAGGGTGGCACAGGTGTGCGTGAGGCAACAGTGGGTACAAGTATGATAGGTAGTATGGCCACAGAAATAGACCAGGTTCTCAATGATGAGAGGCAGGGGTCTATCAAGGAACAAAGAAGGGGCCATAGTAAGTATAATGATAGCTCTATAAATTTGATGAGTGAAAGTGGCTATGGCCTGCTTTTTGCCCATAATGGGGTAAGGGAATGCTATGAGCCCACAGCTTGGCTGTATGTTCCCTATGATAGAGTTCAGGTGACCCCTAACAGCAAGGAGGTGGAGCTTCTTGGTCTGAAGATGGTAAATGATGTAGCGAAGCCTCCGTGTCAGGAGATGGTCAGTAAGGACCAGGGGCCTTGTGATGGGGAGAAGTCTAGACCTCATTGTGATGCTACAGATACAGAGCTACGGGACAGTGAGAAAAAGAGTATGGAAACATCCCATGGTCATGGTGAGGTGATGAGCCACTTGCGGAGCAAAGAGTGGACCAGATAGTCTCAGAGGACCATTTAGATGTAAGAGAGAAGTTGCCATTAGCAACATACAACAATCGGAAGCTACCAGTGATAGAAACTAGATTACAGATGATAGCAGAAAGACATATGGAATTAATCTGCATGTTGGTGGGAAGCACGTCACAACAAAGAAGGTTGGTGTGGATACAGCATGCTATGAAAGTAGGGTGTATTTTCCCTGTGTTGTGGGAGGTGTGGGGTAAAAAGAAAATCCCCATCGGAAAATGTGATGTCCTCTCAGGTACATCAAGAGTCGCAGGAGTTAAGTGAGATGTCTTCCCTGTGTAGGAGCTTTGACCCTGGAGAGGGGCTTGTGCAGGATGAAAGAACCTATTGTTTTTTGTCGTGGGGATGGGAGGGGGGGATGTTGCAAAGCGACCTCATGTGGTCACATTCCTCTGCCTGCAAGTTACCGAGGTACCTGGCCTTGGTGGGGAAATCTGGCAATTTTGCGTCAGTATCCAGAGGTTACTGATAATTAGTAGTTTTAGTATAGCTACTCAGCAGCTAGTCCAGGCCAGCTTTTTCAGAAGAGCTATAGTGATAGGTGGGAGGCTGTTCCCACATTTCAGGACAGGTCTTATAGACCTATTAAACCCTGTTCATTCAAGAAACCAGGGGGTGTGGTTGCTACCTGGAGTTGGGAGCAGAAGCAGCAGAGCTGAGAAGAACACTGAGTCCCCCAGACTTGTATGGTGAGAAAATGGTGCTTGTGGTGTTGGGCAGTAGGCTCAGGTCACAGTTAGAGAGGGTTCTCTGCATATGTGTTTAGTTTGTGGCCAGCATGACAAGGATTTGGTTTAAATTTAGTTTTTTGTACTGCAACCAGTAGAGCACTAAAGCTGGTAGAGGGCAGTTTGAACATACATCCCTGTTTCCCAGTGCCATATATGTAAATTTATAAATTCTGGGTACTATTTCCCTTATCAAGTCACCAAATCCTTCATACATTACTGCACCTTAATGGAGGATTACTGGCTTCAGTTATTTAATTATTACAGTTCAAAAGTATTTATCTAGCTTTACATTTGCTCTCCAATAAAATCCAGACCCAACCCCCCATGAGATGTCTTCTTTAACTCTAGTTTTTAACCTGTGTATATGAAAAACATTAGAAACATAGACTGAAAGAAATGTTCACACACTATAAAGCATTACAGAATATGTTGGTGCCATATAGGCAAGAGAAAATAAAGATCTTCCCCTTTTTTGTTCAATTAAAACAATGCATGTTCATTTTAGCAGGTTTATTATGAAATTGATTAGGCAGGTAATAATAGATTACTCTAGACTGTCTTGTTGTCAAGTAAATGCATGTTCGAATTTTATCGAAAGTAATGTTCTTCATAACCAGCATAGCTCTACAGCTAATAACAAGAGCTGTTGGAAGCACTAATATAATGAGCAAAAAAATAGCTTTGTTAAAATTGCAAGTGGCAGTTTATAGTAAATGAACATAGCAATTTTATATTTTGCTTATTATTTACGACCTTCATCTTTCATATCGTAATAATAAAGCAGCTAATTTCATAACAAAAAGTTTCTGATGCAATAAAACATCTGGTATTTGTGCTTTGTTCACATGATATCACAAAGTTTAATTTCATGGATACAAAAGCGAAATAAACCAAACAACATGAATTCTGTTAATAAGGTGGAGCCTGCTGGGTAAGAAAAAAATCTAATTTGTATGGAGAAGATAAAGTTGTCTAAATTTTAAAACTATCTCAATAGATTTTATAGTAAAGTCATAAACTCTTCTGTTAACTTTGTATCATAATGGACAATAATCCAGATTTTGATTATGCTCATTGGGAGACACATGGGAGAATTATTTAAGAAACATGTAAGCTCTTCAGACAGGGCCTCAAGCCTTGGGAAGCACAGATATGTATGAATGCATGGTGCAGACAAGTGCTCGTGTGCCTAAATCCATCAAGCCCAAAATCCTGTGAGCAAAAGAATTCCCAAAATGCTAATACAGTCTCTCTCCTCTCTCTCTCTCTCTCCTCTCTCTCTCTCTCATCTCTCTCTCTCTCTCTCTCTCTCTCTCTCTCTCTCTCTATATATATATATATATATATATATATATATATATGTATATATATACACACACACACACACACATACATATACACATGGCAGGTGAATTAAATATTGAACATGTCATCAGTTTTTTAAGTAGATACATTTATGAAGGTGCTATTGACATGACATTTTCAACAGATGTCTGTAACTACCCATCCAATCAGCACAGGCAAAAAATTCAAAACCATAGATGTCCATAAATTATGTGTAATAATGAGAAATGATACGGGGAAAAAGTATTAAACACATGGAAATAAGAGGTGTAAGAAGCTATGGAATGTCATGACACCAGTTGAAATCTATCACTAATAAGAAAGCAATTCTGCCACTTAGTAAAAAATAATATCAGCTCCAGTGAACACTGTTGGAGCCATAATCTGGAAGTGAAAAAAATATCACTTCACCATAAACCAGCCACAACCAGATACTCCCTGCAAGATTTCAGGCAGAGGAGTGAAAAGAATGATCAGAAGAGTTGACCAAGAGCCAAAGACCACCTGTGGAGAGATACAGAAAGACTTGGAATCAGCAGGTACAATGGTTTCTTGGAAAACAATAAGCAATGCACTCAATCTCCATGGTCTGTATGCACGCTCGCCACGCAAGACTTCATTGCTGAACAAAAAACAGGCTCAATACCATTTAATGTTTGCTCCAAAACATTTAGCAAGCCTTTGAAATAATTGAAGAATATAGTTTGGTCAGAGGAGACTAAAATTGAACTCTTTGGATACAATAATACACACAATGTTTTAGGGTCAAAAGGCACTGCATATCACCCAAAAAACACCAGACCAACAGTGAAGTTTGGAGGTGGGAGCATCATGTTGTGGGTCCGTTTTCAGCATACGGCACTGGACAAAGGTACTGAGACATTCTGAATAAAAAATCTACTGCCATCGAGCAGGATGATGAAGATGAAAAGGAGGGTGGGCATTTCTTTAACACAATGATTCCAAAAGAAGCTGCTAAAATAGCCCAGCCAATCACCTATGCTGAATGAATGTAAATCTCTCTCTCTCTCTCTCTCTCTCTCTCTCTCTCAAAACAGTCATGTGAGAGTCCAAACTGGACCACAGAAAAATAATAAAAAAAGCAGCCTGTGCTGATGAATTTTATTTCATCTTATGTGGACAGCCAAATGAGTGTGCATCACTTAAATTGGGTGAAAACAGCACCAGAATTCACTATGGAACCAGCCAAGCCAGCAAAGGCAATATTACACAAGAAAAACTAAAAATGTTCACTTTCTGCAGGTTAATGTATTCCTACCATACTGCAAAAATTCTTCAAAAATGTCTCGGACAAACAGAGTGCTCCAGGTGTTGACATCAAATTCTCCAATGCCTAAAGGGACACTACCATAAAAATTTTTCTTTTTTTTTTTTTCTTCCGGTTCCGGCGCGTGTATGAGCGGAGGCTGAGGTTAGGAGCTCCGGCCCCGTTCCTCTGAAGACGCCGCATCCCCCGCAGTGACCGGCACAATTAACGGCACTTTTTAGTGCCAGAGACACTCCGCTTGCTCCGGTGATCGGAGTGAGCATCCTGAGGGCAGAGGGGGAGCGGAGCGGACATATATTCTCCCGACACTGCAGGACACCATGGCGTCCAAGATGGCGCCCGAACAGCAGCGCGCCACAGGAGCGGGCGCTCCCTACAGCTATCGGCGCAGGAGGCGCCCATATCAGAGGAGGAGGCTGAAGAGCTATTCCCCAGGCTGGGAGCAACCTGTAATGCCATGGCAGCTAAGGTGGCAGAACTACTGGCCCCAGGAATAACAGCAGCGTTAGAGGCTACCATAACAACAACAGTGACGGCCCTCGGTACACCCTCTATTCGGCCAAACCTTATTTTAATGCAGACTGATGGGGACAAGCATACAAACCCAAATTACTGAGCTGGGGGAAAAGGGATGAGCTGTGGGAAAGACGAAATTTGGGGACCCCAAAAGCAATATGCATAAGCTCCCTGAGGAAAAATGATATGGGGGCAGGAAAAAATAATGGAGGGAAAAAACGTTCGAGAGAAACAATATCAGAATTATAGGGGGTCCCTGAAACGAAAACCCGGGGGGAGACCTAGCTAAAGTTTTGCTCTAAGAACAATCCTACCCTATTTGGGGTCTGGACAGACGGGTGAAGGGGGAAAAGAGCCCCACAGAATTGGCCCGCCCAAAAGGGCAACGGAGGAGGTGAGAAAAACCAGGCCTAGCCGGAATAGTTAAAATATCTGGACTTTGCAAAAGGACCCTAGTACTTAAAGCTTTACAAAAAAAGGGGGGGGTTAAAGGAAACTGCAGGGAATAGGCTGAAGTTTTTTTCGCGAACCTATTCAGCGGGGGTTGGGCGGAGAAAAAGGCCCCAATTTAGGCATCTGCTAAATTCTTATTAAAAAGGGAACCCCCGGTTTTTTCTCCGTATGGGGCGGGGGTACTAAAGTTATTTCCCAAGATAAAAAAACCCAAAACAATTGCTCGCCCAACCTGAGGAGGCGGAAAAAAAATTTTTGGAAAAAAACCCCGATGGGGAGAGATTCTGGGCAAAAAAAAAAGGGGGCAAAAAGGGGCGTCTGTCGCAGAATATAGAGGAGAGCAGTCACGCCACCCAGCGCCCCGGGAAAACAGTCAAGGAAAAAACAGAAAAACGCACGCCCCGCAGAGGAGGGGAGATTTCAAGACCACCCTAAAATAAAAGGAAATCGGGAAATTTGGTCGGGACTGAGGGCAGATAGGGGTATTTTTATTGCTTGAGAGAGAGTAGATAGGGGGAAGGGGAAAAGTTAGTAAAAAAGGGGTTTCTAAATTGGAGTACTAGGGGGGGAGGGGGAGGATAATTATCATTTAAAACGTTGAAAGGGCATATGATTGTTTTTTTCATAAGGGGGGGGAAATTGTAAGATTTTGGGTTTGGGTTTTATCTGTTTAATCGTTTTGGGGGAAAAAGGGGGAGGGGTAGGGGCCCGAGGATTGGTGGGGGGTAATGCTGCACCCGGGGAGGTTGGCAGTATGGGAATGAGGGAGGGTTTACTTACCCCATATAAACAAAAAAGGAAAAATCGCTGGGAAACAGAGGGGGAAGGGGAAGTTTTTTGCTCCATTTGTTGTTGGGGACAGGTTTGTACAAGTTCAATTTTTTTGGGGGTGATTCAGACCCGGAAAACTTATGGTGTGAAAAAATTTCTTGTAAAATTTTCTCAAATTTTGAGGGAAAAGTAAGTTGGACCCTTAAGGGGTTAAAAATCCCAAAAAAAAAAAAAAGGATGATGGTGCTGAGGGGATTTGAAGAGGCTCAAAACCCGACATAGCTATTTGCCCAAAAGACAACTTAGAGAAAGTGTTTTTGCGAATGCAGAAGATGTGGGTAGGGGAAGTTAGAGGGTCGGGGAAAAGGTGGGGGGCAAAAGGGAGGGGTTTTCACACTAATCCCAAAAATGCAACTTGCAAAAAAAATCACAATGAAAAGGATAATCAGGGAAGGTAAAGGGTTTAAATTAGGTTTGGGCACTCCAGGGGGTTTTGAATTAGCCTAATAATTTTCTCGCGCCAAACAGGAGAGGGTAGGGGGTTTTTTAGGGGCTTGGAAATTAGAAAAGTGGAGGATGGAAGCCCCCAAAATTGTAGTGGGAGGGGGATTTAATAGTGTAATGCATGAGTTAGAAGACAGAAAACGGGCGACTCAGAAGGTGGGACATGACGGGGGGAGAGGTAGCTTGCTTCAGGAGCTGTGCGACAGTACTGATCTCAAGGATGCTTGGAGAATGCACAACCCTGTAGATAGGCAATTTACCCATTTCTCACATGCTCAGCAATCATGGTCACGAATAGACTATTTGCTAGTAAACCAATGAATGCTGAGAAATGTGGAGAGGACAGATATATGGGATATGGTCATATCGGATCACGCTCCAATTAGCATAGACATTAGAGAGTCGTAGGCATAGGGCTCGGACATATTGTGGAGGTTCCCGATATCATTGGCGAATGACACACAATTTCGGGATTTGTTAAAAGAATGGTGGAGGGATTATGATAGGGATAATAACGGCAGTGACGTTACCCCACTTACTTTCTGGGATGCTGCCAAAGCTGTTCTTAGGGGCCGCATAATGGCGTATGTCTCGGGTAAGAAAAAACTGATTCTGAAGGTGTTTTAGGATGCCACATTGAAGCTGAGAGGGGCTTACACTGAGTTCCTTATGGACCCCTCAGAGGTCAAAAGGGAAAAGTGGAATATGACAAGAGAGGCTTTTAATCTCCAACAGGGGAGGCTAGAAAATCTCTTTGGGGATCAGTACAAACTGGAGTTGTATAAATTTGGAAATAAGTCGGGTAAAATGTTGGCCAAGATGGTGAGAGGGAGGCGAGGCAACTCTAGCATTATGAGCCTGAAAGATGAAAAGGGTGAGGTAGCGAAAAACCCCAGGAAGGTGAACGAGATTTTACAGAGATATTATAAAGAGCTTTACACACAATCATCATACGACATGACGATGGGAAAACAATTTTTGGAGGGGATAATGCTGCCAAAACTATCTAAGATAGACCTGGAGGGTTTAAACGCGGAGGTTACAGAGGAGGAAATAGCAAAAGTCATAGGGAATATTCCCAAGTGTAAGGACCCGGGACCTGATGGACTGCCAGGGGACTTCTACGAGATTTTGAAGGAAGAGGTAACTCCAACCCTGAAAATAGTATTTGATTGTATAACTAATTCCCAGACGATGCTTCCCTCGGGGGATACTGCATTTATTAAAGTCCTACATAAACAGGGAATAGATGCGTTGAAACCAGAATCCTATCGCCCGATTTCTTTAATTAATCAGGACATAAAGATACTTTCTAAAGTGTGGGCTAATAGATTAGCAGAGCTTCTACTGAAACTAGTTGGGGATCATCAGATGGGTTTTGTGAAAGGGAGGCCAGGGTTTAAAAATATAAGATTATTATTGACGGCACAAATAGCAGTGGAGAAACTTTGCAAGCCAGAAAAAACACCAGCCTTCTTGGCGCTAGATGCCGAGAAGTCTTTAGACAATCTAAATTGGGAATGGTTAAATTTGGTAATGGATAGGATGGGTATAGAGGGATGCTTCAGATTATATGTCACCGCTATTTATAAATCCCCAAGAGCGAGAGTGAACACTCCTGGCTTTTTGTCGGAACCCATTTTGTTGCAAAAGGGCACTAGACAGGATGTACATTGTCGCCGCTTCTGTTTAATTTGGCCCTGGAGCCTCTGGCTTTGCACTTACAGAATACGGAACTGTATAAGGGAATAAAGGTAGGGTGTAAAAAATTAAAGTTGGTATGTTTTGCGGACGACATGCTCCTTTTTCTGGACAGTCCAAAAGATCAGGTTGAGGGAGTGGTGAGATTTTTGGAATACTTTGGGATGTTTTCAGGGTACAAAATAAATAAAGATAAATGCCAGCTATTACTAGTGGGGGAAAAAAGATAGCAGGGGAGTAGCTGAACTGGGGGTGAAGGTTGTGACCTCTCACTTGCCATATCTGGGGGTTAAAATAGGGAGCTCTTCTTCACTGATTTATAATTTAAATTACCTCCCGTTAATCAAGAAGATTGTTGAGGATTAGGAGAGATGGAGGGGGCTTCCGTTATCACTCATGGGGCGTATACATTTGATAAAGATGGTTAGTTTCGCCAGACTATTGTAACCCATACAAAGATGTCAAACAGCTGGAGGGAGCATTCTCAGCATTCATTTGGAGAGGTAGGAGGGCCAGGATATCGATAAAAAAGCTGACACTAGAGAGACGGCAGGGGGGAGTTAAATTACCGGACATTAGATTATATAATTTGGCGGCTTTATGGAGACATGTTAATGATTGGTTACATGAAACGAGCTTCTTCTCTAATCTAGAGGTGGAGAGACAGTTAGCACATCAGTGGGATTTAGTGGCCCTGCATCACACCCCATATGGTAAACAACCAGATGTGGTGAAAAGCAATTTAGTGTTCAAAGATAAATGGCGACGGGCGCCGGGTTAGGAATTTAAATTTAATAGACCTATGTATGTCACCAGATTCATGCCGATGTGGTCGCTACCCGAGTTTGGCCCGGGAGAGAAAATAAGCTCCTGGATTACTGGAAACAGAAGGTGATACGGACCTTGGGAGATATGCTAACAGGTCAAGGCAGGAAATTTAGCCACTTGGGAGCAAATAAGATCTAAGTTCTTGCTGGCGGAAAGCCATAAGTTTCAATTTATATTAAAGTCAAGAGTTTTTTTAAGTTAAAAAACTACAGAACTTAAGCAATATAACCCGGCAAAATTCGAGGAGGTACTAAAAGTGACAGGAGGACGGGGGGGCGCTATCCAAGATTTATAATAATATATGGATGGGAATGACAGAGACATTGGCGGCCAAGGTATTTAGAAAGTGGGAAATAGAACTGGGAGATGAAGACATTAGTGATAAAATAGTTAGGGGAATGGAGTTGGTAAGAGCGGCCACCGTTAGTGAGCAATGGAGAGAAGTGTTATTCAGATTAGCACACAGGGCAACATATGCATTTACTCTGCCTCGTACAAACGGGGACACAGAGTACTTGACAAGTTGTCCTAAATGTGGGCTGGATAAGGCTGGGTTACTACATTGCATGTGGGAATGTCAAATAATTCAGAATTTCTGGAAAGAGGTGGGAAGGTATATTGCACAGGTCTGGGACCAAGACATTTCGCTTACGCTACAAAGCTTTTTCATTCACTATATCTTGTTTCAGCAATCCAGGGGTGGGGGGGAAATGTCACTGTGCAGGGATAAGGGGACTCATTTGTCACTTTTGATTGCAAAAAAAATGATACTGAGACATTGGTTGGAGAAATCAGGTCCGACTTTGGGAGAGGTGACAACTACTTTGAAACAACTATTCTTTAAGGAAAAACTTGATGCAGAACGCGATAAGGATAAATTAACAGAAAGGTTTTTTGAGAAATGGAAAAAATGTATGCTGGATTCATTTGATGACCAGGAGATAAGGGATATAGTGAAACCTTTTAGATACTCAGCTTACTATCTAGAGGAACGATTAGCAGGTACTTTAGGAAGGTTGGAGGTTGGCACATGAGATGAGAAGGGGAGGGGTAGTTTTAAGCACATCACAGTGAGTTGGGGGGAAGTTTAGAGATTTCAGTTTTGAGGTAGTGGTGTTAGAAAGAAGAGAGAGTGCCAGGACATAAAGAGTAGGGATAAGAGAAGAGATAGGGGTAACATGATGTATGGTTCATCTCTTAAAATGCGATTAGCGGAATGTTAGCAGAGTGATGTTTGTACATTATAACACGCGTTTATCTGTAATTCTTGAATGTATTACTGATGTAAATTTTGTGAAAACTCATTAAAAAAATGTATTACAAAAATTTTTTTTTCTTTTCACACATTCACAAGCTATATTTATATATTTTATATATATTTTATATATATAATTATAATATATATATATATATATATAATATATATTTATATATATTGTATATTTAAAATTTAAAATATACATGATAGATAGAAAGAAGAAGAAAGAAAGAAAGAAAGAAAGAAAGAAAGAAAGAAAGAAAGAAGCAATTAATTTAGCATTTTCCCTATGTCCTTTATTCTGGCTCGCTCTGGTCTGCCAAAAATTCAACAACATTTTTTTTTCAAGAATATTGGTTTTAACAAAAATACTCCTTTCTAATGGCAGTGTCCTTTTAAATCCGTTTGAACATCTGTGGGACATGCTGGAAAAACGAGTCTGATCTGACCACACTTTGCAACTTACAGGAGTTAAAGGATTTTCTCTCCTGGTACCAGGTATCAGAAGTTTTGTGGAGTCTGAGCTGCTTTTGCAGTACAAGGGGGATATACATATTAGCAGTTGCTTTTACTGTTATGTCCCAGCAATTACACACATACAAACACAGTTGAAACCAGACATTAAAATACACTATATAAAAAGACACATATGCATGTTTTTCTCACTATCTGACATGAATTCAGAATAAACCTTACCTTAGGTCAATTAGGATTACCAAATATTTATATTTGCCAAATGCCAGAATAATGAGAGAGACAGAGAATTTTTAAGACATTTATACTACTTTCTGCAAAGTCAAAAGTTTACATATACTAGGATTACTATGCCTTTAAACAATTTTAGACAGTCCATATGATGATGTCATGTCTTTGGAAGCTTCTGATAGGTTTATTGGCAACAGCTGAGTTAGAGACACACCTGTGGATGCATTTTAGATCACACCAGAAAAACACTGCTTCTGTGTGTAACATCATGGAAAAGTCTAAAGAAATAAGCCAAGATATCAGGAAGAGAATTGTGGAGTTGCACAAGTCTGGATCATCCTTGGGTGCAATTTACAGATACCTGAAGGTGCCTCGTTTATCTGTACAAACAATTATATACAAGTACAAGTACAAACAAGATAAGAATGTCCAGCCATCACACCGCTCAGGAAGGAGACGGGTTCTGAGTCTCAGAGATGAGCATGATTTGGTCCGACATGTGCATATCAACCCAAGAACAAAAGCAAGGCCAGTCTGCAAGAAGAAGCCATTACTCCAAAAGAAACATATAAAAGCCAGATTCATGTTTGCAAATGCACACAGGAACAAAGACCTACATTGTTGGAGACCTGTCAGTGGTCTGACAAAAATAAAATTGAACTGTTTGGCCATAATGACTATCGTTACATTTGGAGGAAAAAGCGAGAAGCTTGGAAGCGCAAGAACACCATCCCAACTGTGAAACACGGGTTTGGCAGCAGCATGTTGTGGGGTTGTTTTCCTGTAGGAGGGACTGGTGCATTTCACAAAATAGATGGCATCATGAGGAAAGAAGATTATGTGGCAATACTGAATACTGAACATCGCAAGACATCAACCAGGAATTTAAAGCTTGGGTGGAAATGTGTCTTCAAAATGGACAATGACCCGAAGCATACTGCCAAACTGGTTACAAAGTGGCTTAAGGATAACCAAGTCAATGTTTTGGAGGGACCATCACAAGCCCTGATCTAAATCCTATTAAAAATGTATGGGCAAAGCTGAAAAGGCAGGTGCAAGCAAGGCAACCTACAAACATGGCCCAGTTACACTAGTTCTGTCTTGAGGAATGGGCCAAAATTCCTACCAACTACTGTGAGACACTTGTGGAAGGATTTCCAAAATGTTTCACCCAAGTCACACAGTTTAAGGGGAATGCTATCAAATACTAATGAAATGTATATAAGCTTTTGAATTTGCAGAAAGCAATAAAAATGCCTTAAAAACCATCTCTCATTATTCTGGCATTTGGCAAATAGAAAGAATTTTGGTAATCCTAATTGATCTAAAATGGGTAAGGTTTATTCTGATTTCATGTCAGATAGTGAGAAAAACATGCATATGTGTCTTTTTATATAGTGTACGTAAACGTCTGTATGTATATATATATATAAATATTTATATACTATATATATATAATAATGTAATTATATTATTATAATATATAATATATTTTATTATATATATATTAAGTATATATATAACACATATATATATATACATACAGACGTTTACGTACACTGTATGCTAATATATATTATACAAAATACATACATACACTCTCATTCTGGAATTAAGGGCACTATTTCCATTTTTGGGTTATTCACCTGTTCCCCAAATCCATCTTGCTTTAATTACTACTGTTTTCTGAAGTTGGATTTTAGAAGTGTCATTTTGCTTTATATTCTCTCAGTTATATTATACTTTCACCTCCCTGCGTGAACTGTAAGAATAAGTATGTGCTTCAAGAGATTCCCCTGTGCCCAGCAAAATATTCCTCCAGTGAAGGCTGTAGTTCTCATGCTCTGTGAATTTATTGCTGACAAGGTAGGCTGTCTTCTGTTTGTTTCATTACGTCAAGTCTTTTCTGCCTTGTAACAAATTAAGAAATATAGGGAGCCTTGGATTTATGTGATCTTTCTTGCATAGGCAGCTCTGGATTTCCCAAATTATTTACACTTATTACAAATATGGTTCTGATCTTATGAATACATTTATTATTACCTTTTACGTGTAATGAACATGTGAATTTAAAATTTCACAGCATTCTTGTTATTTCCCTCCACATTCATTGTACAACACAATATCTATTTTAGAAATCAGCATGTTTCAAAGGCTTATGGGAAGAGAGCTGAGCTCTCCAGCGCCATCTATTGGATGTAGCAATCCTCACATCACATGTGACATGGATACCAAATTTATCTGCGTTTGTGTAATAAATTGGATTACTAAAATGTATTTTTACATTATTATTTAGCAATGTGAATCTTACAAAAAAAAAGCCTCACTTCTACTTTTCCAATTTCTTTTACTCCTACAATGTACCAGCATATAAAGATGTATTTGTATAGCACTATATTATGCCTGTGAAGTTTTAAGTCTGAGAAAATCCAGCCATAGGCAACAATGCAGCCTGAGACTCACTGAGATTTCAGTTTCCCATAAAAAGGTCCCGAGTCTGTGTCCCAGCAGGGACGAGGTACAAGAAAAAAGGCTAAATAATAGCTAAATATACACAGGCAGCCCCAAGCTTGAGAGGGCTCTTCCCCCAGTGTCCTGTTTAGAAGAATCTACATTGCACAGAATATAGTAATGCTGCAGAGTACTGTGTAATGAAACTAAAGAGCGTACATAATGCAGAGAACAGTGGTGGAATCTTCCCCCTCTTTTAGGTCTCGGAGGCCTGGTGCTGATGGGCCAAGATAATAACTACAGGAGCCTTCTGTATATACTGTATATATGGTAACACAACCAGAACTGTAGCAAGTAATCATTGTCAGGCTGCAATATTCTGAAGAAAAAAAAAATTAGTTCCATGGGCCAACCGGTCTGAACACCTGTATGTGTTCAATCAAGAGAATGTCCCACCTTCTGTCTCTTTCCTCCTCCTTGTAGATTGTAAGCCCTCGCAGGTAGGGTCCTCTCTCCCTCTGTGCCAGTTTTAATTCATTCATCATTATCACTGTACTTGTTTGACATAGGTTATGTATATAACCCACCTTGAATGTACAGTGCCCTGAAATCAATGGCGCTTTAAAATAAATAATAAAAAAATAATAATATCACATTTTACAACATCTAAATATGGAAGTAGCTCATGGTACTTTTAACCAAACATTCCATTACAGCTTGGATGTAGGAAGTTATTGGTTTAAATACATCCTAATCTTTGCTTTGTAATATCAGATGTTACACTGTTGTTAATGGAGACAAGACCGCAGAATTGTTTAAGTAATGACTAATGCATTTGTGTCAGTTATTTTCTGAGCTCCCCTAGTCCCTTTCTGGGATGTGCCATAATGAAGCTATAAATAGCCAATAGTACTGTACTGCTAGGGAATACTGAAATGTGTTTAACATTCTGGTAAACATCAGCTAAAGGCAGTTTTATGTAGCCGAGCTCACAAATGTGTTATTTACCTTCCTGGATTATCACAACAAAACTAGCATCTGACATCCATTCTCCAAGGAAATAATACACACAGCGCAGTCTATGTTTAGATGGATTTCAGAGGAAGATTGCCACCGTTTTAAATTGAAAGACAGTGCTATAGATAATCGCCAAAAATTCCTTCTGTCTGAAATCACAGAACGTCTTGAATCTTATTGGAATTGTAATCATTTAATACAATTTTTCTATGAATTTCATTTAGTGTATATATAATACATGTCCCAAAGATCAATCTTGAATGGTGTCAGTACCTATTGCTTCAACACTATGTCAACTAAGGACATTTTCATAGAAAAAGGTACGTCCTATTATCTCATTAAGGGGCCGCTTACACGGCACAGGACAAATACCAGTTGGTTTATCCGACCGCTATTTGCACTTGTTTTCGGGCTGTGCACACGACCGCAGGGGGATGGCTTTTCTCTGCGATTAGCGGAAAAAAGCCCTCCCCCTTCACATAGACATGTTCTTCTACCGTCCGAAAACCGGACGGAAGAATGAACATGTTCTATGTTTTACGGACCGCCGGCGGTCGGAAAATCAGTGCAGTGGGATTCGCTGCACGGATTTTCCATTAGGCTATGTTCACACGGCTTAACTGCGGGACGTAATTACGCCCCGCAATTACGCCGTGTGGGCGGGGCGGGAGCAGGAGGCCGGCACTGCGCCGGCCCATAGACTTGAATTACCAACGGCGCGTATACGCCGCTGGTAATTCACATGTCAATTATCTCCCCGCCCGGCGGATTCGCCAAGCAGGGAGAGGAGACGTAATCCATAGTTCTCTATGAGAACTGTGGATTACCGTAATGACTGGGCCGCTTTCAGCCCGTAATTTGCGCACTTCGGCGCGTAATTACGGACCGAAATAAGGCCCATTTTAAGCCGTGTGAACATGGCCTTAAGGTCTGTGATAAAGTTTATAAGCCAGTTTGCAGCTGTTTTTCAAAACCGAAAATCGGCTGAAAAACCTGACCGTGGGGACAAAGCCTAAGGCCGTGTTCACACGGCTTATTCAAGCCGTAATTGCGAGCCGGATTGTGCTCGCAATTCCGGCTTGAATAAGGGCCGAGTGCGGGGGCGGGGCAGGGGCGCTGCCCGCCGGCCCCATAAACTTGCATTATCCACGGCGCGTATTGCGCCTGGATAATGTGCAGGTGACTTTCTCCCCGCTCGGCGGATTCGTCAGTTGTTGACATGTGAGAATAAACACATCGTTGTTCATGAGTGCTGCAACTTTTTTTACATCTTTATCATTGTAGGTGGAACTTTATGTTAGAGTTAGACTGCGGTTCAATCCTTTAAATAGGTGGGTAGAAAAACCCACAATCGGCACCAAAATAACTTGAAACTATGGAAAAATAATAGTAAATTTATATTTAATAAAAAATCAACTAATTAAAATCAGACTTTGAATTGTGGTTCAACTGAAAAATAATAAATACTAAAAAAAATAATGAAACAGCCCTGGACAAAAATGATGTTGCCCTAGGAAAGACTGAAAATAATTTTACCACAGTTACATGTTAAACTAAGATGTGTTTAAGTTAGTATCACAGGTATCTTCAAACTCGTAATCAATCAGTCTGCCTATTTAAAGGGTAAAAAGTAGTCACTGTGCTATTTGGTATCATGGTTTGTACCACACTTAACATGAACCAAGCGAAGCTAAAAAAGAGTGTTGTCACAGGAGGTTAGAAAAAAAATATAGACAAACCTGTTAAAGCTGAAAGTTGCAGAACTATTTCCAAACAGCTTGATTTTCCTATTACTATAGTTACACATTAGTTAGAAGTTCAGGGAGATCGGCTATAGTCCCATAGACCAGGGCCGTTCCTAGGCTAAATTTTCACCCGTAACATATGGCGCCACATTGCATCACCATAAACCAAAGCCAAAATATACAAAAAGCTTTACCACAATCCGCTACATATAAAACTACTAAATAATAGTCATAGAGTTACCAAATACCACTGCTACACCAACCAGAATCCCAAGACCACTAAGACCACATATCACCAACACACAGTGACCGAATAATACCACCACACCATGACAACATATCACCAGCACACAGTGACTGAATAATAATAATAACTGACCATTACTGAATACAAACCATTATATGTCAACCAATATTACGGCATACATGACCATACAATGATGGTACCCGCTGAACACAGCTCTGCAGACATATAATGATTACAGTGAGTTATTTTCTAGTGACTCACAGGAGACGTCTCTGAAGAGTTGGTCTCTTTCTCTTCTTTTCCACTATCCAGACGCCATGGGCTACTCCTGGGCTCTTCACTGTAAAATTTACAAAACAAACATCTTAGACTCCCAATTTATCAGCACTTCTCTACCAATTCCCATCTCTAAACAAAACTCCCCCTCTATAGCACTCTTTTGGTAGCCATGTAATATGCCCCCTGTAGCCGGCAGCACCCCCTGTAGCCAGTTTTATGCCCCCTGTAGCCAATGATGCCCCCTGTAGCCAGTGATGCCCCCTGTAGCCAGTGATGCCCCCCTGTAGCCAGTGATGCCCCCAGCAGCCAGTGATGCCCCCCCTGTAGCCAGTGATGCCCCCCATGTAGCCAATGATGCCCCCCTGTAGCCAGTGGATGCCCCCCTGTAGCCAGTGGATGCCCCCCTGTAGCCAGTGGATGCCCCCCTTGTAGCCAGTGATGCCCCCTTGTGGCCAGTGATGCCCCCTTGTGGCCAGTGATGCCCCCCCTTGTAGCCAGTGGATGCCCCCCTGTAGCCAGTGATGCCCCCCTGTAGGCCATTAAATGCCCCCCTTATAGCCAGTGATTCCCCCCCGTAGCCAGTGATACCTTCCCTGTAGCATGTGATGCCCCCCCCCCCTTGTAGCCAGTAGATGCCCCTGTAAGTAATTATAAAATAACAAAAAAGTACTCACCTCGACCCGCGCCTCCCGGTCTGGAGCTGCTGAGCTGTTTAAGCAGCGTGACGTCATCACGCTGCTTACACTGTCACGCAGCTCCCAGGGGTCTCCTCGGCGGCAGAGCTTTCCAGCCGAGGATACCCAGCGTCGCAGGGGGCGTGGTGAAAGCCATGCGCCCCCTGCGACACTGATATCAGGGGAGGAGTCAGGACGTGGAACGATCCGTTCCCCACCTCCTCCCTGCCACCAGCATGCTGGCTGGCTCTTGTGCAACTGTTATGAAAACTGCCGTGCTGAGTCAGGGAGTGATCCTCCAGGCGGGCCACGAGGCCGGCAGGCGCACCCCTCGGGGTGAGCGGAGACTCGGCTCCCAGCGCGATCGCCGCCTGCCCACCCCTCAGCGATCTGCCCTGCCATAGGCCTAGATGTCTGGCCACAACTAGGAAAAATTGCATTGACAAGCAAAGAAAAAGAATGGATAACTATGAATGGTAACTAGAGATCAGGAGAATTGATTTCTAACGTGTGGAACTTCGTTATTGAATTTCAGAGAAAAACTTCGGTTTCTGAAACGAAGTGAAGTTTGGGGTACTTCGGCCGTGAATATGAAGTGTGCTTTTGATTGATAAATTGGCCTGCGAGCACATGGCGTTAATTGGGGCAAAGCACTCTTGAGAGGAAGCAAGGGCATTACCTGCACTGACATGGCAGAGAGATGAAGCAATCAGTGGATACGGCGGGGATTCTGTTGACCGTCAACCGCAACTATATAAGTCCGGCCGCCGACGCTGGGTGAGTCATCAACTCCTTCACTGTAATGTATCAGGGAAGGTGCTGCCGGCGGGACTGATAGCCTATTACTGAAGAAATTGATTTTGTTATTGCGATTTCTGTTGGGGTTGTCTCAGGATTGTTCAGAGACTGCTTTCTTTTTAATGTTCTAATTTTGATTTTATGGGGGTATGGATCTGAAGTCCAGCCTACGATTTCCAGTGTGTGTCCACTGCAGCTTCCATATACTTTTAATGCTACTGCTCACAGCAACATTGAATATCCAAGGGGGATCTAAGCCAGTTTATGTTGTATTCATTTAATGAACAGCGTATTTTACAATACAATAAACGTAATTTTTGGCCAATGCTCAATTCTTTGCGCAATTTAATCCACGGGGTTAATTTTAAGCGTTGTTCTGCTGCTGTGGTGACTCCAAAGGGAAAACGTCTTTTTACGTATCCAAAAATTAAAATTTTCCTCGTACAATAATCAAAGCAAAGGTTAATTCCAATTTTTTCTCTTGTTGTGTAGCGTAGAAAACACGCAATTGTATGACGCTACAAAGCTAGTGTTTGTGGCCTGCTCAAAGTATTTTGCGCCATTTACATCCAGGGGTTAATTAACGCGTTGTTATTTCTAGCTTGTGGTTGACTCATGAAACCGTCTTTTTTACCTCCAAAAAAATGTACAAATTTTCCTGTACCATAATTCACAAGCATAAGGTTAATTACAATTTTTTCTTTTGTGGTGCTAGGTAGAAAGCACGCAATTGTAAACGCTACAAAGCTAGATAGTTTGTGGCTGCTCAATTCTTTTGCGCAATTTACATCCAGGGGTTAATTAAGCGTTGTTCTGTGCTGTGGTTGACTCCAAGAAACCGTCTTTTTCACCGCAAAAATTACAATTTTCCTGTACCTTATTCACAAGCAAAGGTTAATTTCAATTGTCTTTTATTTGTTGTTGTAGCGTTAGGAAAACACGACTATTGTATCACGGCTACAAAGCTAGTAGTGTGTGGATTGCTTCAATTTTTTGGCGGCAATTTTACAATCCAGGGGTTTATTAAGCGTTGTTCCTGGCAGTTATGTTACTCAGTAAATGAAACTTTGTTTTTCAACGCCACAGATAGGAAATTCTATTGCATAATTTTAATATCACCGTAAAGGTTAAATTAAAGTGTTTTGTGCTTTTATATCAGTAAACATACACAGAGTTTTAAAACGGCACATACCAAGGTCAATTTTTCCTGGCCATTTGTGGAGCGCCATTTATATCGAAGGGTTTACCAAGCTTGTTACTGGGTTCATTTGGAGTCAAATACGGGTGTGTATTTATATATTACAGATTTTCTTCATTCAAACAGTGTCTGTACATTTTAGAACAAAACAGTATGTAAGACGAGAGGTTGGACAGGAATATTCATCTGGCGAGTGGCAGAGGCAAAAACATTCCAGGACCCAGGGTCGCAGCACGCAAGGGGACGTCGCAGCAGGGGAGTCACTCGGTGAGGCCACAACTGACGCATGTCATTATAGCTGGACCTCCGATGTGTGTTCAAGCAACCAATGGTTCTTGATTGGTTGACTAGGTCATCACTTCCTCCCAGATGGAATTCTGACAGGCCCAGCCAAGAGTCGGTGGGAATGTCAGACAACAACCCTTACTTGGCATGGCCCCGTGAGAGCGGGTACAACGGCACTCATCCTTTCCTCAACCGACTCTGTCCCAATCCGGTTTCCCTCAGCCAGGGATTCTTACTATGGTGGTCCTAGGGCCACTCAGCGCCACTATATAGGAGGTTGAACAATTTGAGCGAGGGCCAGTCAGCAGCTACTTTGGAGCGAAGAAATGGAGGCCCATCATCCCCTGGCTTCTTGCAGTAAGCGGCACAAAGTATAGATTGTTGAGAGTGGAATGAACAGAGGTCATGTTGTGTGGGGTCAGCCTTCTGTTATACCAACAACGGTGATATGAGGACAGCAGAACGCAGTGGCGATGTGATGAAACACAAATAGTTGATGATGTTGCCGACAGCTCTTGGGAGCAACCGTGGGGTGAGGCAAGGGCATTATAATCGTCAGAAGGAAATATGCGAGGGCCGTCTGCTTGCGCTGCGGCTGCCGGCGCAGCCCGACAAGTGGGTCAGTGTGCCGTGTGTACTGAAGGTTAGCAACAGTGTGTGAGGAGGTCGGGAGCCAAGACGGCCACGGCCGGTATAAAAAACCGCTGAGCTTGTCCAAGAAAGTAGCGGACAGAGGGCACCTTTACTAGAACTCAAGCGACTCGGCCAGTGGCAGCAGTAGGCTCACTCAGTGCGGAGGCACAGTTGGCGGTAAAATACCCGATACTCGGCGGTGTGGCAGTTCTTGCTAAGCTCCGGAGGAGCGATAATGGTGGTTTCATGTATAATATGTGAGGCAGAAGTGATAGCAATGGCCTGGAGCTAACGTTGGCACATTGGCCTGGCGTCAACCACTAGCAGCGTCACCATATGGTGGACCCCATGGGAGAAACGTGGCTAAGATGTGGTGGTCCATCCTGCCGCCACAGCAACAGCAGCAGCAGCAGCGACCCCAGTGGCACGAGGCCATTGAGCCAAGTCAAGGTCCACCACCTCTGCAGAAGGGAGCTGTTTACATCATTTGACTTCATACTCCCGGTCCTGATGCTCCTGCTATCGATACTCATAGCGCCAGCAGTTCTGTTCAGCGAGGCGATTGCAAAGAGACAACAGTATGTGTCCAACCATCCTAAGGTGCAGAAGCTGTTCGTACTCCTGTCCAAGTTGTTGGTGCTGCAGTCCCTCCCTTTCCAAATGGTGGACTCTGCACCGTTCAGAGAACTAATGGCTTGTGCCGAGCCGAGATGGAGAGTTCCAAGCCGTAATTTCTTTTCCAAAAAGGCAGTACCAGCACTTCATAAATATGCAGAACAGAAGGTGGGCCATCCTTGAGCTTATCGGTTTTGTTCCAAGGTGCACGGCAGCGGCGTCTGGGGCTGTAACTACGGTCAGGGCCAGTACATGTCCTTTACGGCCCACTGGGTGAATGTGCTTCCGGCCCAGGCACCAACAACTTGGACAGGAGACGCCGCTTTCTCCTCCACGTTGTCAAACTGCGGCTCCTGCACCAATGTCCGCCTCCTCCTCCTCCACCACCACCACCATCTCAGCCTCCACAAGTACTGCTCCATCATACCACATGTGTAGGGCACAGCGGTGTCACGCAGTTCTACACCTGGCTTGCCTCGGCGAACGAAGTCACACAGGGGAGGAACTGCTCCGCGTCATGCAGCAAGAAATCGATGTGTGGCTTTCTCCGCGCCAACTGCAAATCGGAACCATGGTGACGGACAATGGGAGCAACATGGTGTCCGCGCTGCACCGAGGAGGGATGGTCCATGCGCCCTGCATGGCGCACGTGTTCAATCTGGTTGTGAAAAGGTTCCTGAAGTCTTCCACCGATCTTCAGAAGATTCTGAAAATGGCCAGGAAACTGTGCATGCACTTCATCCATTCCTACAAAGCCAGGACCACCCTCCTCGAGTTGCAGCAGCAGAACGGCCTCCCCCAACACACTCTGATATGCGATGTTTCCACCGTTGGAATTCCAGCCTGCACATGTTGGACCGACTGTATGAACAGAGAAAGGCCATTAACGATTTTTTGATGATCCATGCGTACAGGAGTACTCCCCTGTGTAACTTTGATGTCAGCCAGTGGCAGGTCATGCGTGACACCTGCCATTTGTTAAGGCCATTCGAGGAGGCCACATTATTTGTCAGTCTCCAGGACTCCGGGATGAATAACGTCATTCACGCTTCATGTCCTGGAAACAGATGCTGAAAAATCTGTCTGGGCAGGGGACTGGAGACGTGGCGACTACATCTCGCGGCCACAATGAGTCCGGTGGGGACTGAAATGGAGGAGGAGGGAGGAGGACATTGGAGCAGAAGCATTGTCTGGTGAATAGTGGATTTTCTACCCAGGTGACAAGAGAGGAGGAGCAGGAGCAGCTGGAGGAGGTAGATGGAGATGAGGAAGACGAGGCAGATGACCCGCAAGCACCGTGGCAGTATACAGTGGGAGGAGGCAGGGAGCCCCTCGGAGTCACTTGTGCAGATGTCCCGCAGCATGCTGATTTGCCTGGCTAGTGACAGCCAAATAGTCAGCATCCGGCAGAGGGATGACTTCTGGCTCGCCACCCGATTGGACCCTCGACTACGGTCCAATACGGGAGCCTTTTTCCCAGCTATTGAGAGGGAGGACAAACTCAAATACTATAGGGAAATCCTCCGTAGTCAGTTGGCCGCTGCCTATGTGCGGCATCGTCCTCCTCTGACAGGTCTGACCAGGGGGTTCTTCAGCGCTCACGTACTACAGCGCGGCTGCTGGGGGAAGGTGGGGGGGTAGGAGCAGTACCAGCTCCATCAGCAGCAACCTAAGTCTGGAGTCATGATGAGTAGCTTCCTTCACCCCCCTAGTGAGGGGGGCAGTCGCCAGCACAGCACAAGCAGGATGGAGCAGCCCCTAACCAACAGGTGGTGGCCTATTGGACCACTTGCCCCCCCAGTTAGAGATCCGCTGGATATGGGCAGCCAAAACTGGATGGGTGGCCGCAACTTGCCGGTTTGCAGTGGAGAAGCGCCCTGCCCCCGGCCAGAAAGTGGGGATCAGAGGGGTGTACAGTGGGCGGGGGCCATCGTTACCCAAGGAGAACCCGTTGCCCCGGGAAATGGGGAAACGACTGACCTTTTTGTAAGATGAATCAGGCGTGGATCGGCCGGATTTCCCCACCAAATGTTTTAGGCGTCAGACTATATCCCCATGACGCCTCACCCCAAACTGTGAAAAAATGAGTCTGGGTTCAAAACCCTGCCTCAGCCACTATTTGATGCCCCACCCCTGATGCCAACATCTGTGAAGTTTTCCACTCCCACAACCATTTTCCCGGGGACTGGTTTTGCACCCACTCCAAACTCTGTCATGTGCCACTGTCGCTCATGCTGCTGCTGTGGTGCTGCCGTGCCTCCACACTGTATCTTGTCCCTCTGGGGCCACTTTTGTTTTTTGCCCCCTCCGAATGTGATTGTGCCATTTTGACCTCTGCTGCTGTGTGGCTGCTGCCGTGACCTACAACTGTCATTTCCCACTGCCCGCCTCTGCTGTGGTTTTTGATGCCGTACCTCACACTTGTCTTGTGCCACTGTCGACCTCATGCTGCTGTGTGGTGCTCCCGTGACCTAACACTGTGTCTTGGCCCTGTCTGACCTCGCTGCTGCTGTGGGCTCCCTTTGCCCTACAACTGTCATTGTGCCCTGTCTGCCTATGCTGCTGTGTGGCTGATGCCGTGACCTACACACTGTGTCATTGTGCCACTCTGGGGCTACTCCTTTTTTCCCACCTTAGAATGTAAATTGTGACTGTTGCCCCATCCCATGCTGCTGCTGTTGTTTGCCGTCAACCCCAAAACTTGTCTTTGTCCACTTTTTGGGCCCTTTACCCCTGTTTTTGCCCCCTCCAGAATGTCATTGTGCCATCTTGACCTCATGCTGCTGTGGCTGCCCGTCCCCCTCCCCTCTGTCACTGTGTTCCCCTGAGCCCTCATTTTTTTTTTCCAGCTGTCGCTTCATGCTTTATCTGGTACATTCCCCCTTTAGTTTTTTGGTCAGTTTGCCCCCCAAAGGGAATTTTTGAGTGAAGCGATTTAAAAGCGGCGGGGAGTCATCTGGTGTCATACTAAAACACAAAAATTGTATGAAGACAAACTAAGCTCCCTCTGCTATTTAAGCAATGTTCTACAGCCCTTCAGGCTCTGTGAGCTGGGAAATAGCTGTTTTTAACGTGATTTGTCCCGAAGTAATTCAGAACAAAGTTATCTTTTGCCGAGAAATTCGGCGAAGTGAACGAACCGAATTTCGGGAAATTCGCCCATCTCTAATGGTAACCACAGAACCGAGAACAACTTCCAAAGAGATCGGAAATGAACGCCGAAGTCAAGGTTAAAAGCTAATCATAAATAAGCAGACTGTAATTTGCCAAAAATGGATATTGACAAGCCACACAAAGCTTCTGCAAGAATATCCTCTGAAACTGAAGCTTTTTGGTAAGTCCCATCAGCTTTATGTTCACAGACGCAAAAAATAAAGCATCCAAAGAAAAGAATATTGTACTTACTGTGAAACATGGAGGAAGCTCTATGTTTTGGGGCTGCTTGAATCTGAGTGTCTTGAATCTGTACAGTGAAATCTCAAGACGGTCAACATAATCTGGAGCAAAATGTACTGCCTGGTTTCAGAAAGCTTGGTCTCCGTCATATTTCATGGGTCCTCCGACAGGATAATGACCCAAAACACACCGCTAAACACATCCAAGAAGGGCTAAGAGCAAAGTATTATTACTCTTAAGTGGCCTTCTATGAGCCCTGATCTAAAGCTTATTGAACATCTGGGGAAGGAACGGAAGCATATAGTCTGGAGAAGGCAGCTGCAAACCAGAGACCTGAAGAAAATTGCTCATGAGGAGTGGGCCAAAATATCTGTAGACAGGTAAAGAAGTCTCACTGAGGCTATGTTCACACGGCTTATTTTGGGATGGATTTCAGTCCGTAATTCGCGCCGCACTGCGCGAATTACGGATGAAATCCGCCCCAGTCATTACGGTAATCCACAGTTCTCATAGAGAACTATGGATTCCGTCTCCTCTCCCCGCTCTCGAAATACGGCGAGCGGGGAGAAAGTAACATGTCAATTATTCACGACGGTATATGCGCCGGAACAATGAATGTCTATGGGGCCGGCGAGCTTCCGGCCCCCCACACTGCCCCATTGCCAAGCACACGCCTTAATTGCGGGCAAAATCCGTCCCGCAATTACGCCGTGAGTAAGCCATTTGAACATAGCCTGAAAGTTACAGAAACCAATTATCTGCAGCGATTGCAACAAAATATTAATTTAAGTGGACCATCATTTTTGTCCAGGCCAGTTTCATTTTTTTTTTGGGTTGAACCACAATTCAAACGCAATGTTGGATCTTCATTAGTCGATTTTCAGAAAATGGAAATGCATTACTTTTGTTAGTTTCAGATTATTTTAGTGAACATTGTGGGTTTTTCTTACTTTAACCCCTTCCCACTGCAGCCCATTTTTTTTTCACTTTTGTTTTTCCCTCCCCACCTTCCCAGAGCCATATCTTGTTTTATTTTTTTTCATCTACATAGATATATGAGGACGTTTATTTTGCTGGACAAGATGTACTGTCTAATGGTGTCATTCATCATACCAGAATATACTGGGAAACCGCAAAAATGTGGGGCAGAATGTGGAAAAAAAACGTACTTGTGCCATGTTTGCGGACGTTTTGCTTTTACAGCACTCAATCTTTGATAAAAATGATGTGTTATCTGTATTCTACAGGTTGATACAAATCCGGCAATACCAAACATTAACAGTTTCCGTTATATTTGGTTTCCGTAAAAAAATTCCAAACATTTTCTATTTTTGAGATTTGTGTGTCGGCGCCATTTACTGCGACCAATAACTTTTTTGTAACACAAACGGACTTGAATGAGGGTGCAATTTTTTTGTGGGCTGAAATGTACTTTTTATTGATACCAGTTTGGAATACATGCAACTTTTTTTTAATCAAATTTATTCCAATTTTTGCATTAGGAATTTTTTTCTTTTACGTTGTTTAGCGAATGGGATAAATTATGTTGTATTTTAATAGATCAGACTTTTTTGGACGTGGCAATATCAAAATATGTGTAAGCTTTTGGCGCAAAAGGGGGGAAAGGTGGGTGATTTGAACTTTTAATTTTTTTAATTTTGTTAACACTTTCAACCTTTTTTATTTTTTTTTTTCACTTTGACTTTGAGTCCCCCTAGGGTACTTCACCGCTATAGGGCACAATCATTATACAGCATAATGCATTGTAATACAATGCATTCGGGTGTACAAAGATGACGGCTTCACTACTTCCTGCCTGGGGCAAGAAAAAGTAAAATAGAAAACATGGCAGCGATGGAAGCCTTCACAAGGCTTCCAGCTGCCATGTTAACCAAACAGGAGCCCAAGGGCACCCCGATCAAAGTGAGGACCAGTGCAGGGCACCATTTCTCATTGATTTAGACGCCGCAGCCATCTTTGTTGTAGTGTCTAAGGGGTTAAATGGGCGGGATGGCGCAGGCACCATCCTGCACTGCAATCGCAGAGTGTTAGCTGCAATTAGCAGCTAACATACGGTATCTATGTAGCAGGATCTCGCTGCGATCCCGCTATAAGGCCTCTTACTGGCACTATGACCTACTCATACGTCATATGTCAGTAGAGGGTTAACAGAAGGGTACCAACCATTTTGTCGACATGTAATAATAATAATAATCTTTATTTATATAGCGCCAACATATTCCGCAGCACTTTACAATTTGGAGGGTGTAGGTACAGACATAAAGAAATACATTGCACAATGAAAAGCTACTTACAGATGAGACACAAGGTGAGAGGGCCCTGCTCGCAAGAGCTTACAATCTATTAGGGTGTACGGGAGAGACGAAGGGTAAGAAGTGCTAGATTTACAATGGTCCAGCCATGTGACATAAATATGGGGTTGTTTTATGTAGAATTCGGATGAACCTGCCATCCAAACAGTACATCTATATACAGTTAAGTGCCGAAAATGAGATGAGTGCACTAGGGAGTGTGGGGGGAGGGGGAGAGGGTGTTAGCATTAGGGATTCTGGTAGGCCAGAGTGAGAAGATGTATCTCAGGGCCCTTTTAAAGCTATGAGAGTTTCTGAGTGCGCCTGATCGCCCGCGGTAGCTTTTCCCAGAGAAACTGGTGCCGCACGTGTGAAGTCTGGGTGACGGGCATGGGAGGTTCGTATGATTGATGAGTGTAACCTGTTATCATCAGCAGAGCGGAGAGAGCGGGTAGGGTGGTAGACAGAGATGAGGGAGGAGATGTAGGGAGGAGCAGCGTTGTGGAGACCTTTATGAGTGAGAGTGATGAGTTTATGTTGTATCCTGTACTGGATAGGCAACCAGTGCAGTGACTGACACAGGGTAGAGGCATCAGTATAGCGGCTGGAAAGAAAGACAAGCCTGGCTGCTGTATTCAGGACAGATTGGAGAGGGGAGTGTTTGCCCAGAGGGAGACCGATCAGCAAGGAGTTACAGTAGTCGAGACGAGAATGACTAAGAGCAACAATGAGAGTTTGACTTTTTTCCACAGTGAGAAAAGGACGGATTTTGGAGATGTTATTGAAGTGCAGGTGACAGGACGGGGCAAGGGATTGGATTTTAGGGGATGAAAGACAGATCGGAATCTAGTATAACCCCAAGACAGCGGGCCTGCTGCCTAGGAGTTAGGGTGGTGCCACACACTGAGACAGAAAGGGCAGGGTAAGGTCTGTTAGTAGATGGAGGGATGTCTGAAGTTCAGTTTTAGTGCGGTTTAGTTTAAGATACAGGGAGGACATGATGTCAGAGACAGCAGACAGGCAGTCCTTGGTGTTTTGTAGCAGAGCAGGAGTGATGTCTCTGTGGGAGGTGTATAATTGGGTGTCATCAGCGTAGAGATGGTACTGGAAGCCAAATCTGCTGATGGTTTGTCCAATGGGGGCTGGATAGATTGAGAAGAGGAGAGGATCAAGAACGGATCCCTAAAGAACCCCGACAGCAAGAGGAAGAGGAGAGGAGGTAGAACCTGCAAATGAGAAACTGAAGGAGCGGTTAGAAAGGTAAGATGAGAACCAAGAGAGAGCAGTGTCCTGGAGGCCAATGGTGCTGAGCATGCTGAGGAGAAGTTGGTGATCAACAGTGTCAAACGCTGCAGAGAGATCCAGAAGAAGCAACAATGAGTAGTTGCCCTGAGATTTAGCTGTTAGGAGATCATTGGAGACTTTAGTTAGAGCCGTTTCCGTGGAGTGTAGGGTGCGGAAACCTGATTGCAGAGGGTCAAGAAGAGAGTTAGCGGAGAGATAGCGGATTAGGCGAGAGTAGACCAAGCGTTCCAGGAGTTTGGAGATGAAGGGCAGGTTAGAGACTGGTCGGTAGTTATCAGCGCAGGATGGGTCCAGAGTGGGCTTTTTCAGTAAGGGAGTTATAACAGCATGTTTAAAGGAAGATGGGAAGATCCCAGTGGAGAGAGAGAGGTTACAGATTGCAGTTATGTGAGAGATGATAGCTGGAGAAATAGACTGGACAAGGTGGGAGGGAATGGGGTCACTAGAGCAGGTGGTGGGGCGCGCAGACAGCAGAAGCCTGGACAATTCTTCTTCTGTCGTCGGGTCAAGAGCTGAGAGTAGGCTGGGGGATGTGCGGGGAGGGACCAGATGGCTGCTGCTTGGGGTTTGAGATGAGATGTTTTGCCGGATTTTGTCAATTTTCTCTTTGAAGTGAGTGGCCAGGTCTTCAGCATGGAGGTCAGAGACCGGGGCCTGAGCTTTAGGCCTGAGAAGGGAGTGGATGGTGTCAAACAGGCGTTTAGGGTTGTTGTGTAAGGTTGCGATGAGGGAGGTGAAATATTTTTGTTTGGCGCTGTGAAGGGCAGTTTGATAAGTCCTGAGCATAAATTTGTAGTGGAGAAAGTCTGCAGGTAGCTTCGACTTCCTCCACAGACGCTCCGCACATCTGGAACATCGCTGCAGATGGCGAGTCTGAGGCGTGTGCCATGGCTGTGGGTGTCTGACTCTGGTGGTGTGGTGTGTGAGTGGTGCCAATATGTCCAGGGTGGTGGAAAGAGTTTCATTATATTGTTTGGATGCCAGGTCAGGGCAGGAGAGGGAGGAGATTGGGGGCAGTGAGGACTGTATGGCGTCTGTGAATTCCTGAGTGTTCATGGAGTGGATATTTCTGAATGGGAGACGGGCAGGTGTGTCCAGAGATGGGTGAGAATTAGTAATAGTGAAGGAAATAAGATTGTGATCAGAGAGAGTGTAAGGAGAATTATTAAAGTTAGAGATTGAGGAATGGTTACAGAAAACCAGATCAAGAGAGTTTCCATCCTTGTGGGTGGGAGAGTTAGTAAACTGCGAGAGGCCAAGAGAAGAGGTTAGTGAAAGCATCTGAGAGGCATGGGGAGACATGGGGTCATCAATAGGGATGTTAAAGTCACCCATGATGAGAGTGGGTATTTCAGTAAGAGGAAGTGAGGGAGCCAGGCAGCCAGGCTGACATGTGTACAAAAGGAAAAAATCACAGCACTCCAGGGAAGAATAGTGTTAAAAAACTGCCACGTTTTGACTCCATCTAGCGCATTTGCTTGAAAATAGCTTAACCCCTTAACGACCGCGCACCATCTTTTGACGTCGGCTGGTGCGGGTCGTTCGTGTACAGCGACGTCTTTCGGCATCGCTGTAGATTTCGGGCTTTGCGGCGCCCGGCGCCGCAGCAGCGCTACGATCGGGGCTGTAGTATACAGCCCCGATCCCAGAGCATGTCCTGCGAGCACCGGGGAGTAGAGGAAACCTCCGCAACCCGGTTCTTTAACCCTTTGATTGCGACATACGTTACCGCAGCGCAATCAAAGGGTTTCCCTGCTCTGTCGGGTGATTGGAACACCCGGTCAACCGGCAGAGCCCAGGGAACGGCTGCATAGTCAGCCCTGGGGACCTAGAGTGGCCTCAGAGCGGTCTGTGTACTAAGCCAGTGACCAGAACACACTGTGTGGTGTCCTGATCACTGCCTGTGTCAAACTGACACAGATTATAATGTATTAGCATATATGAATATGCTAATACATTACTAAGTGTAAAAAAAAAAAAAATTTAAAAATGTAACAGTTCTCATTTCATGGGATTAAAAAAAAAAAAGTAAAAAAAACAAAAAGTGTAAAAAAAATAAAAAAATAAGTAATAAAATAAAAATATGTAATAAAAAATAATTTTGCATAAATTAAACACACAAAAAACCTACACATATTAGGTATCCACACGACCGTAATAACCTGTAGAATTAATCTAACAAGTAAAAAAATGTAAAAAAAAGAAGCAAAAAAAAATTCTGCAATTATTTATAAGTGAACTTAAACTATTCCCTCATAAAGTACAACTTGTCTCGAATAAAACGAGGCCTCATCCAACTGAGTCATTGAAAAAATAAAAAAGTTACAACTGTTGAAACGTAAGGAGGCAAAAACTAAAAAAACGTTCTGGTCATTAACTACTTTTCAGGCCTGGCGAGTTAAGGGGTTAAATGTATAAAATATTCCTGGGTATAAATTACATAGCTAAACAGCATATAAATCTATTTTCTGTTACAGGCTTTTTATTCCAAGCACTGCTTTCCAACATGGATGACAATTGTTTATTTTTAACTAGCACAGAAAATTCATTTTACTGCTGAGTGACCTCTGCTTTTTCAGAAGATTTGATTCCCAGTTGCAACATGTCCTTAGATCTTAGCTACCTCCATATGACACATAAAAAGGTTATTTGCACTGTTCTAGAGTAGTCACTGTAGAAGAGTAACCTAACACGTTACCCATTTTCGAATTATCATAGAAAGGTCTGTTTTTACCAGACTCCTGGGATCAGAAACACTGTGTAAATAACAGTATCAAACAGCAAAAAATAGTTTGTTAGGGGATAAGAAATTTTCTGACATAGCAGTGCATGCCACTGGATGTGAGGGCAAGGCATACAAAGCCGCCGATCTCATTTCAAATCAGTTGGGGGTGCTTCTCTTCCCCCATGCACAGCAATGCTCTCTAGCCATAAAAGATGCTAAATCAGCTATGAATCAGATCTTATATCCTTAGAAGATACAATAAATTTCAAAGTATAAAACTTGCTCAGGATTGCTAGCAAACTGTAAAATGCATACATGAAGAATGCGGATTTTTTTTTTTTTTTTTTTTTAACCATTTTTGATCAGGTAGTTTAACCTCCATTGCTGACCAGACACAATTGTGTTCTTTTAAATTACTGTTTAGTACAAACAGGTTTGAACACAAGAACGCGTTCCTGGGCTTGGTTATTTTATGAATGTTTTTGCCTTTTTTTCTGTTTAACATTTTTATGCAGTTTTCATGATATAAAAAAAAATCAGGAAAATGGTAACAATAAAAAGTTGCAGTTTATTTTACATATTGTGTCACCCATAAGATCAGAAAAAGTCCACCAGGAGGAATTATAATTAAATATACACTACTCACAAAAAGTTAAGGATATTTGTTCACATTTTGACATCATGAGACCAGGACAACCCCTTACAATTGATCAACAGTACCTCCCCATTCTGAGGCTTCAAGCAGGATGCTCTCAGACGGAAGTGGCCACTGAGCTTACAGTGTCACAGAGTGACATCAGCAGGTTGCAACAGAGATATAGAGAGACTGGAAGGCCTCGTTCACACGGCTTATTTCGGAACGGATTTGCCGCCGTATTTACAATCGTAAATCCGTTCCGAAATCAGTCTGAAATAAGTTGCAGGCCATTTAATATTGGTTTTAGTGGGAAATACATGTCGTCGTTCAGACGACATGTATTTCCGTGCCGTATTGCCGCCGAGTATTTGCGGCCGCAAAACGGACGGAAAAACAATGTGCATGTCAATTATTGGGCCGGATTTCGCGACGGATTTACACCATATAATGAATGGGGATTGTAAATCTGTCGCAAAATACGTGCCACACTTATAGTGACACTTATTTCCGACTGATTTTCAACTGATTTCGGAACGTATTTACGATCGGCAATCCGACGTAAATACGTTCTGAAATAAGCCGTGTGAACATAGCCGAAGAGTCACAGAAAGGCAAAGAAGTGGACGTCTTTTGGCTCCATCACACACTGATGACCACTTCATGGTAAACAGTGTCCTATGGAACCAGACAATGAGCGCTACACAACTCCAGGCACATTTAAGGGAGGTAAAAGGCAACCAAGTGTTACGTCAGACCATGTGTATACATCAGCTTGGTTTTTGTGTTAGATGACCTGACCACACCACTAGGCACAAGCATCAACATCTTGCATGGGCCAGGGAGCATCTACGCTGGACAAGGGACCAGTGGTCCTCAGGGCTGTTCAGTGATTAAAGTAGATTCATTCTGAGGAGAAATGATGGCCAACAATGATGCTGGAGACGTCAAGTAGAACGCTATGCATCATCCATGTCAGGTACCATTGCCGGTTGTCTAGCACGCAGACCATGATGATTTAAATGGTTAGGAATAGTCTAACATGACACTTGGGTGCCTCTCACCTCCCTTAAATGTGCCTGGAATTGTGTGGCATTTATTATCCGGTTCCACAAGGCATTGTTTACAATGAAGCAGTCATCAATGTGTGATGTAGCCAATGGATGTCCACTTCTTTGCCTTTCTGTGACTTCCAGCCTCTCTGTATCTCAGTTGCAACCTGATGATGACACTCTATGACAATCTAAGTTCAGTGGCCACTTCTGTCTGAGAACATCCTGTTTGAAGTCATGCAATGGCAAGGTACTGTTCATCAATTGAAAGGTGTTGTCTTGGTCTCCTGATGTCAAAATGTAAACAGCATGATGAGGAGGACTGTATAAATCCCAATTCAAATTGATCCCTTAAATTTATTTGGCGATTCAAGGATCAAACCCCTATTGTGAATTTTGCCATTAAGCTCCTTGTTAGAGATCAGCAAGTTGTGCAAAAACTACTGAAACAATGAACAGTTGGACAAGTGCATTCTAAAGTTAAGAGATGGTCTCATTTAGCTTAATTAAGAAATGTTCAAGAAATATTATATTCATCCTGAAATTTCAACCAAAAGCCAAATACCCCTGCCTTTTTGTGAGTAGTCTACATATATTTTGTATTATAGCAGAGTTCTCCTGTCACTGAGGCTAATATATTGGTGACAGACGAAATACAGCCCCAAGAACTGACTGTAGCATCCTCACTGAGCAATCAGGAAAGTAGGACCAGTAATAAACCAGTCATGCCTTTCCTCTGGAGAGCCCAGCTGTCACTGACAGCCAGCTCCCCACTTTTGCAGCTGCGCAATCGTCTGCAGCTGAAAAATCTGTATAAAACGTTAAGTATCATCCCTGAAGACTTAGATGCCAACCACTCAGATAGTCAATGGGAAGTCTGCAACTAGTTAAAACTGAGATTCTGTCGTCATGTTGATTTTATGTACAGAATAATAATGCCAAGGGGAATGATGAGTTTTTGCATTAAATAGGTTTTCTGCCCATAAAAAAACAAAATTGATATACGTCAGTAAATCAGAACTTTAGAGTTGGGCTACGTTCACATTTGCACTGGAGGTTCCCGATGGAGCAATTGTAATTAATAGGGTCCATCAGTTGTGAACGGATCCCATGGCTTCAGTTTTTCACTTCTGCAACACAGGTTGCGAACGGAATCTTCAGTGAAGATGTGAACCTGGCCTAAAGCCAAAATTTGGTCATTAGATTTAAAATACTTGCAGAGATATTAAGTTTGGTTTTCTTGCAGCAGCCATTTTTTGTAAAAGTGATTACAAGAAGTTCAGCCATGGTGCTCTTAAGTTTATATTAGCCCCTCAGAAACTGTCCATTTCTGATTGATATAAAATGTTGTTTGTATCAGCTTAGAACTGGTCGGTTTTGAAATCAGACTTCAGAAAATGAGTAGAATACAATGTGGATTTTCAATTGAGGTCTATGGGGATGGTTTTATAGTTGGCGGACCAATACTTATCGTGTAGACAGACCCATAATAATATTAGCAGTTTTACTGGGACAGCCATTTGTGGCAAGAAAATGCAATTTAATGACTCATTAATATATGGACAATATTATAGTTTAAAATTATTATTTTACCTGCAATATTAAGCCTGGATTTTTTTCCCCTTTCGTTTATTAGAAAGTGCCCCTTGGTATACAGTAGTGCCAGTAATTGTGCTTCCCTGCAGCTGAATACAGCATTTCTCACTACTGTCACTAGGTCATCTGACATATGCTCTGAGTTGTTGAAACATATAGCATGGTTGTGTGACCTGGAAGTAAATCTCTCTATGCACTCCAATAGCAGGTTCAAAGTCAGTCTCATAGGAATGCATTGAGCGATAGACTTCCAGCATCAAAAGCGCAGTGGATCTCATCTATCAAAGCTGTCCAATGTCTTTGTTGCCCACAGCAATCAGAGCTCAGCTTTAATTTATTACACTGCTCTAGAAAAGTTAAAGTTGAGCTTTGTATTTGTTGCCCATAGCAACCAGTCTCTACCTCTCAATTGTCCCTCTTTTGGAGGAACGGTACCTATTTTTGAACCAAAAACTAGTGGCTTTCAACTAATCAGAGTGCAGATCATGTGACCGAACCGAGACAGTTTAATCAGCTAGAAATCATATATGCAACTGCAGGTAAGCAAAGTTACTGGCACTACAGTTTACCTAAAAGCAATTTCTAGTGAACGAAGGGGAAAGAATAAACAAAACCTGGAGTGAACCTT
Source organism: Phyllomedusa bahiana (assembly GCA_025379985.1). NCBI lineage: Eukaryota > Metazoa > Chordata > Amphibia > Anura > Hylidae > Phyllomedusa > Phyllomedusa bahiana. The sequence goes on along the minus strand of JAODAL010028064.1, from coordinate 598 downwards.
TAAGGAACAGTTGCCTCTCACTGAACATAAGGGGCCGTTCACACGGCACAGGACAAATACCGGCCGGTTTGCCGGCCGGTATTTGTCCTGTTCTGCGGCCGTCCCCACGGCCGCGGGGGGGACGGCTTTTCTCCGCGATGAGCGGAGAACAGCCCTTCCCCCCCATAGACATGCACAGATTCCGTCCGGAAACCGGACGGAAGATTGTGCATGTACAATGTTTTGCGCCGGTCCGCCGGCGACAAAACAGTCGGGCGGAAAAACCCCTGCAGTGGGGACTGCTGCAAGGGTTTTCCATAGAGCACAATTGTGCTAATTTTCGGCCGGTTTTTCAGGCGGTCTGAAAAACCGCAAACCAGCTGAAAAACCGGCCGAAAACCCGTGCAGTGTGGACATGCCCTAAGACTTTCTGATCTAGTCTAATGATCTATTCTAATAACATATACAATTTAGTGCTAAAATGTATTTTTGGGTGCAAATGGAGCATTATAATACATTTTGTTAATGTGCAACAAAAGTGTAGATCCACCTTAGATATTCATGGCAAAAAATGGGAATACCATAATGTTGATGTGCGGTTCCCCTTTTGGGGCCTGCA
>JAODAL010028063.1:0-53942 GCA_025379985.1 Phyllomedusa bahiana | reverse complement strand
TGGTGGTTTTGGGGGTGCGAGAGGTATTGGAGCAGTTTGATTACCCGTGTCCCAAGTCCGCTTTTACTTTTCTGACCTTGCCTGTTGCCCCCTCCCCTGCCCGTCTCCCCTCTCTGACTCGAACCTCTGCGGCCTGCCCTGACCTCCGCCTGCCCCCGAAAACGCCTCGGATTACGTTTCTGTACCCGTTTGTACCCCGGCCCCATAAGCAAGTCAGTCAGGGGTAACGCCTGGTACCTCACGCCGAAAAGTCCACCCCACTTTGGGGCGGGCCCTTGGTGAAAACCGGGGGCTACTTAATTCCGTTCCCTAGCGGGGGTTTAGTTCATCACTTGCGTTGGCCCAGCGGCCCCCCACTCCCCCATTACCCCCCTAATGTGAAAAAAAAAAGACATTTAAAAAAATAATCCAACCTACAGCCGACATTGGTGAACTAGTTAAAAACTTTTTTGGTAAAATAACTATCGTCTTGCATGCAGAAATTTTTGAAGTTTGAAACGGGGTAAAAAAATTTAATTTTTCAGATCTTTGTATTTTTCAAAAAAACAAGCATTTTTTGCCCAAAAAATTTTCTTACTATCTTAAAGCACAAGTGTCAGAGAAAACAATCTCTGAATCAAGGGGTGGTTAAAGTGTAAAAAGTTTTCTCACAAAAAGTGACCTGAGGGTTTCAAAAATGGGGCTCTGTCAAGAGGCCCAAAACTGGCTACGGCGGTAAGGGGTTAAAAAATTTTGGTGTTTTTAGTGATACTTGTATGTGAGCCCACAAGATGACATGGGCTAAACACAGCACTCGGGGCATTTTTTTTCAAAAGCTATATAAACGGCTTTTACGTGTGTGTTTTGGGAGCTAGATGAAGTGCGCTTATGACAAAACGCGTTTTCCCTATCTAGAAATTAAAAATTTCTCATAATAGTACTCCTGGGACGTTCAGTGTGTTATTTGTTCCCTGAAACAATAGAGTACAGTAAATAAACCTCGTTTCTTTATTTCTAGACTTTTTGGCCTACAATATCCCGTTGAAAACGATTTAAACATTTGGCGCATTTAAATTGTCTTTTTAAAACTATTTGAATTGGGCCGTCAGGCCAGGATTCATACCTGTGCCCAAAATTTATTGTCTCTTGGACATAACAAAAAAAAAACGCTTCCTTCAGTTCTAAAAAGAAAACCAAAAAGTCCTTCCTTCAGGTAACACAAGAAAGGCAATATGAAATAAATCTGACATCAGACAGTGGTATAGCTTACATAGTTAGTGCGGTTGAAAAAAGACACGTGTCCATCCAAGTTCAAGCCAAGGGTGTGGGAAAATGTGGGTGAAGGAGAGAGACAAAGCATTAAGCCCAGGTTCTTCAGCTGGTTAATGCCTGAAACCCACATAGCAAGAACCAATCTGCTCCAGTGGAGACGCCCATATCTACCCCAGATCCTCCACTCAGCCAGGATCCAGAATATTACAATAGCTACCTATAGGCATTAATATTCTTTAGTTCCAGAATTAGTGTATCTAAGCCTTTCTTGAACACTTTCTACGTTTCCTGCTGTGACCAGCTCCTGCAGCGGCATGCTATTTCCACAATTCACAGTTCTTACATGGAAGAACGCTCTAAGAATATTTATATAAATCATGTCCCCACTCTTCCGAAGCCGTCCTTCTCAAGACTAAATCTAAGGGGTTCAATTCTACAAAAAAAAAAAAAAAAAAAAAACAAACAAAAAAAAAAAAAAAATATTTTATATATAAAAAAATAAAAAAAACACAACCTCTCCTCATAACTAAGATGGCTCCGATTCCGCCTTAAGTTTTAGGTTGCTCGTCTTTGTAGCTCTCTAGCTCTATTACATCTCTTCTATAAACTGGGGCCCAGAAACTGAAGCAGCAAATTCTAAGTGAGGTCCGTCACCAAAGCTTTGTAGCAGCGGTAGAATTAACACTCCTTGTCGCTGGCGAGTCCATGCCTCTTTTAATACACGCCAATATCTTACTTTGCCCTAGAGGCAGCTGATTGACATTGCATGCTGTCTGTAGTCTATGATCTAGCAAGAAACGGCCCAGATCTTTCTCAACAAGGGCGATTCTCCAAGTTTTGGCCTCCCCCGAGGACATATGATGCGCGTGAGAGATTATTTCTACCCCTAATATGCAGAACCTTACATTTATGCCACATTGACCTCATTTGCCAAGAGGACTGCCCAAGCACATCAGTGTGTCCAGGTCTCTTGCAATTTAGGAGTATCTTCCATATATTGGCACTACACTATCATAGGTGCTATGGTAGTCATCTGGGCAAAAATAGAAACTGTGCTATTGATCCCTTCCACTATTTCATTAAATATAATTTTTACACAATACATACAATTTAAATTAAAGAGACTCCAAACTACGCCCGGGCACAACACTCACAACTCAGGGCCCACTCAGAGGTAGGAATCATTTAGCCACCACTCTCTAGTACGATCCAACAGCCAGTTTTTAATCCATTACACATGGGGGGGGGAGTTGGTTTGGTTATCTCTAAACCAAGGATTCTAATTTACCTTAGCAAATGCTTATGGCGGGACATGTCAAATGGGGCATTTGGCAAAGTCTAAAAACACAGGCCGACATGTATGAACGGGCTTTACGCCTGTTTTCTGGCATATTCTGTGCCTCACCGGCTCGAATCCGCTGTCGGACGCAGGGATGGCGGATATTAGGCCAGCAATCGGCCACTTCGGCTGGTCGACTCACATGAAGGGGCGTGGTCAATGGGCGTGGTGTGGGCGTTCCGGGGGCAGGACGCGCGCGCTCAGAGAAACGCGCAGCTCTGACAGCGCAGACCTGGTCAGATTCTGGTCTATAATGGAACCGGCGGAGTGAAGCGAGAACGAAACATGAGAGGAAACATAGAAGATCGCAACAGAACTCTCGGCGCTCAAAGGCGTAAAACATTCTCAGAAAAAGAGCTCAAACCTCAAAAAAAAAAAAAAATCACTTTCCCCAAAATCTAACCGGGTAAAACAAATATCAAGGAATTAGGTTGCTTGGAAATTGCCGGGAAATCAGTAATTCAAATTACTTGTAAGGCTATTCTCATTTTAGTACGGCATAAACGTCAGCCAATCATAATAGCCAATGGCCCCCGTTATCCTCAACCATCAGACTCTTTTCACAGCATTTTTACTGTATTTTGAAAACTGTCCCGCCTTTGAATTATGATTGGTCCATACTTCTCTCATAGGTTTTAAGTTCACGTCGCTCCTATCTGATTGGCTGGCTTCTGCCGACCAATGAGAAATAGCTTTCAGAATTTGAATTACTGTATTTCCGTTTGAGGCACATTTCCAATAATCCTAATTCCCGATTAGGCGTCGTTCTAGATTTTCGTAGGAAAGTGATTTTATTTATTTATTTATTTAGTAGGTTTGAGCTCTTTTTCAGAGAAATGTTATACGCCTTTATAAAGTGATTTTTTATTCAACCTCCGCACGGACATCATTAATGATATTGACTCGCTGTTTTCCAGCCTGTCTCGAATCGGAATACATGTTCGGCGCAGTCCCGCACTGTGCCCCACACACTGGCGAGGCGGACTTTACATGGTATGTATGAGCGCGCCCCGGTGCCGACATAAATCAGGCGCAGATTTCGCTGGAAAACTGGCGGAAAGGTGCGCTCCGACGCGGCGAGATTCATACATGTCGCCCACAATATCCACAGCTGCCACGCTATCCAGACTTCTACTCACCCTTCATACAACAGATCAGATTGGTCTTACAGCTTCTGTCCTTAGCGTTAAGAGGGTCCTGCGTGGCAATGCACTACACAGAAGAGGGAGAGGGGATAGAGACACTATCACATAGGCGCTGTACACAAGCGTCCATGGCAGTAAGTGGTCAAGGTATCTTGAGTCGCATGGGCCCATGATGGGGGGTTCCTATATATAAATGAGAGCAGAGGTGGCATTCGTCAAAACGCAACTTACAACAAGGGAATTTAACAAGGATGGCAAGAAACACTCCTCGTATGCGAGTAAGCAGATTGACCTGATAAAACCGTTTAGCCAACCGGAGTGGGGGCACTGTTGTTTTGATGGAAGTCAATGGCATTTATCTCAATCCTCCCTTTCCTGAATCTATTGCCTATCCACACACGCCCTTTGTCTGGCACTTGAGTGGTTGCATATATATATGCAAGGCGAGGGTTAGGAATGGGGGGGGGGGGGGGGCGGGGAGGCGATAGTGGTATAGGCGCGTCAATATAGATTAAAAAATGCTTAGACAGCGTGCGATGACAATTCAAGACAATCTGCAGTTTAATGTGATATAAGTAGAAAAAAGATATAAATATGCGGGAAGGGCAGGAGGCAAGCAGGGGGTGCGTGGTGGGGGGGGGTAGTGTTAGAATTAAAATGTGTAGAAGACATATGTTTTTTAAAAGAAATTTAATACGTTTTGGAATTTTTTTTAACCCCCCCCTTTTTTAGTTTTTTAAAAGTTTTTTTTTGTTTTTTTATATTTTGGGGTTTTTTTTTTCAAAAAAACCCCTTTTAAAAGGGATTTTTTGTTTCCTCCGCAAATTTTAAGTTTCTGGTTTTCCGGGGCCCCAAAAGGCCCATGCGCCCATCCCACTGGCCCCACAACTCAATTTTACATTTAAAAAAAAGGGCGGGGAAAAAACCCGGGGTTTCCGCGGAAACTCAAAAGGGGGGGGGGCCCAATTAAACTGCGCCCAAAAACCCAAAGTTTGAGTACCCGCCCTTTTTTTTTAAATAAAAGCAGATTTGGTTTTTCACCCCTTCAAAAAAGGGGAAAAAAATTTTTTTACAATCCCTTTGAAAAATTTCCAGTGGGGCCTTGTGATTGGCCCCGGCAAATTTCCCCCTTTTTTCCATAAAAGGTGGCAGGGTTAAAAAACCCCCAGCCAAAAAGAATGGGGGGGGGGGGGGGAAAACAATTTTTCTTTAAGTTAAAACTGAACCTAATTCCCCCCATGTTTTTTTTTATAAAAATAAATTTTCCAAAAGGCCAAAAAACCCCCTTTTGGGGGGGAATTTAAATTTTTTTGGAATTTTTTTAAAACTGGGGGAATTTTAAAAATTTAAAGGGTTTAAAGAAAAGAAAAGAAAAAAAATTTTATTTTAAATTCCCCCGGGGGGGGGGGGAAAATTTTTGGGCTTTGGGGGGATATTTAAAAAGGGGGGGCCCCCCAAAATTAAATTTTTTTTTCTTAAAAAACCTTCATAAAAAACCCAAAACCCCTTCCCCCATTTTGATCCCGGGAAATTTTTTTAATTTTGGGAAAAAGGTTTTTGAAAAAAATTAAAAGGTAAAAAACTTCCCAAATTTTTTTGGTAACAAGAACCTGGGGGCCCCCCTAACTTCCCCCCTGGGGCCCCCCTTTTGGGGGGCCCCCCCCCCCATCCCCAAACCCCCCCGGTCCGCGGAAAATTTTCCCTTCTCTTCTGTCTCCTTTTTTCCCTTTCCCCCCTCCCCCCTACTTTCCCCCCCCTTGAGGGGGGGTTGTGTTACCCCCCCCCCCCAAATTTTCTTCCCTCCGCCCCCGCCCCCCCCCCTTTTTTCCCCCCACCCCCCGGGCTTCCACCTTTTTTTCCCTACCCCCCATTGTTCTAATTTACCCCAAGAATGCCACCTTTTGGGCCACTTTCTTTCTCTCCTTTTTTCCCTTTTTTGGGGGAAAAATTTAAAAAAAAAAGGAAAAAATCCAAACTTAAACCCCCGCCCCCCAAAAAATTCCACCCCTTTACAATTTAAAAAAATTTTTAAATTTTAAAAAAACCCCCCGGTTAAAAATCTATGAAAAAAAATTTAAAAAAAAAACCCCAAAATTTTTTTTTTTCCCCTTTTCAAACCAAAAAACCCCCTTAAAACCCGCCAGGCTGCTTTAAAACAAAAATACACCCCCTTGATCGGCCCCCTTTTTCCCCCCAAAAAAAACCCCCCTTTTCCCAAAAACCCCCGAATGTTTTGGGGGGGTTCAAATTTTAACCCCAAAAACGCCCCCCAGATTTCCCCCCCAAAAACTTGCCACCCTTTTGCACCCCCCAAAAAAAATTTTTTAAAACCTTACCCCTTCCAAAAAGTTTTTTTTTTTTTTTTTTGAGTTTTTTTTTTTTTTAAAGGATTTTTATTTTTTTGTTTTTTTTGGAAAGTTTTACCTTCCCCCCCATCCCCCTCTATACCCCTAATCCCCACACCCCCTCACCCACACAGTCCCGGGAAAACCTCCTACCCTTCCCATTTATCAAAAAACCTCTCCCCCTAGTGTCCAAACCCAAAAAACACTACCTGTAACCTTGACCCACTGCCCTCCCACCTCATCCCAGAATCACACTGTTATTTTCCCCCGCCCTCACCCATCTTTTCTATTATCATTTAACCCTTTGGGATCTTCCCCTTCCTCTCTTAAACACGCCCCATCACACCTATTTAAAAAACCACTCTCACCCCTCCTCATGCCCAACTATCGCCCTCCACGCTCCCTTTTGGGATCCAAACTCCTCGAGCGCCCTTATCTTCATTCCTCCCACCTCTCCTCCAACTCTCCCTTTACCCCTCCAATTTGGCTTTCCCCCCAAACCCCTCCACTGAAATGCCCCAACCAGGCACCAACACCTGTAAATGCTAAACCTCATGCCCTACTGTCCTCCCCCCCTGCCTGTCCTCTCCTTTGACATGTCGACCCTCCCTCCCGACAAATCCTCTCCTCCCCGGGATCAGGACCGGCCCTCTCCCGGATCTCTGAAGGCCCAAATTCAGTGTCTCTCACTCCTGCACCATTTCCCCCTCCCCCCGCTCTTTGTTGGTGTCCCTCAGGGGTCTGTCCCCGGGCCCCCTCCTCTTCTCTATTACACTCTTGGTCTGGGTCAGCTATACCTGGGATGGCTTTAAATACCACCCACGCGGACGCACCAGCTTTAATCTCCGGCCCGACATTACTCCCTCCCCCCGGGGTCCAAAAAAGCCATCATCCATTTCCTCCTTCTTCCCTCCCCTGCTTAAAATAAATGTAGATAAAAAGAATTCATATCTTTCCACCCCCCTCTCTACCCTCCACCTGTCCTCATCACGTTAATGGCCACACCCCCACCCCTCCACAATCCGTCCTTGGATAACCCTTTATCCCCTTTATCCTTCAGGCCCACATCCCCGCCCCCACCTCTGCCTGCCGCTCCACCGAAAAAAAAAATTTCACGCATCCCCCATTCTTTAAATTGACACTACAAAACGTAGTCCCGCCCTCGTATCTCCCACCTTTACTATGAACACCTTCTCTGTGGCCTCCCAGTTAACCCTCGTCCCTCCAATCCATCCTAAACTCTGTGCCCGTCTGATTACCCCCTCTCTCGTATCCTCTGCCTCTCCCCTCTGCCAATCCCCTTTACTGGCTACCCATTGCCCAAACAAATAGTTCAAATTTCTAACCCCGACCTACAAGGCTCCCATAACCCCTCCCCTCCCAAAATCTTGCCCTAATTTCCAGATACCTCCCTCAGCAAACTACGCTCTACGGGCCCTTTTCCTCTGCTCCCCTCCAAAACCCCTCACATAACCGTCCCAAGACTTCCCCCGTGCTTCAAACCCCCAATCTGGAACTCCTTAACCAAAACATCAGCCTCCCCAACTTTCAATTTCAAAAACAACCCGAAAAACCCCTCTCTTCAGGAAGCCCCACAACCCCCACAACCCACCACCACTCACCGGCCCCAACATGTCTGCCCCCACCTTCTGTCTTCCCCTTCTTCCTTGTAAAAATTTTTGCTCCGGGGCAGGGTCTCTTTCCCCCCTTTTTTTCATTACTTTTCATTTTTTGTCACCTTGTATTTTTTTCAATATTTGTTATGTAGTAATTCCCTTAAAATTACAGCGCCCCGGGAAAAAATGGGCTCTAAAAAAAATAATAAAAAAATTTAATAAAAAAATATATCCCATGGCCCCTAAACATTTTTCCCACAACAGATGTTAAACTTACTGGTCTATAATTACCTGGGCAAGACTTGGAGCCTTTTTTGAAGATGGGAACTACATTTGCCTTGCGCCAGTATCCTGGTACTTTACCAGTCACCAGGGAATCTCTAAATATCATGTACAGGGGCACAGAGATAACCAAGCTGAGCTCTTTAAGAACTCATGGGTGTATGCCATCAGGGCCTGGAACCTTCTTCACATTCAATTTATTTAACTTGGCTTTGACTTTTTCTACACTGAGTCATCTAATTATAGCAGATGATGTATTAATAGTACTGGCAACACCTACATCTTCACTTGGCCCACCCCCATCAACTACTTTTTCATTAATAGTATATACTGAGCTGAAGAACCTATTTAGTACCTCTGCCTTCTCTTGGCCCCCAGTGACTAGCACCCCATTACAGGTTTTTAAGGGTCCTAATTGCTCTGACTTCGGCTTTTTGGCATTTATATGCTTAAAGAATTTCTTGGGGTTAGTCGTGCTGTCCTTGGCCACCTGCCTTTCATTTTGAATTTTAGCTGCTTTTATCACTTTTTTTTACAGATTTTATTAAGTTCTCTGACTTATATATTTTAAAGGCCCTTTTTCTATTGTTTATTGCCCTCTTAACAGAAGGTAGAAGCCATGTTGGTTTTAGTCGTCTATACTTGTTACCCATAGGAATATATTTTGCAATAAATTTCCCCAAAGTATATTTAAAGCTCTCCCATTTGGCTTCTATATCACTATTTGCTAATAGCTGCTCCCAGTCTAGGTCCTGTATTATGTCCCTCAATAAGGAAAATTTCGCCCTTTTAAAATTAAATGTTTTTGCCTTCCCGCTCTGTATTTCTTTTTTCCAGTTTACGCTAAAATGAATTATATTGTGGTCACTGTTACCAAGATTTTCAGAAACCGTGACCGCTCTGACAAGTTCTGCTTTGTTAGAAAGTACCAGATCCAACAGAGCATCACTTCTAGTGGGTTCCCCACAAATTGCCCCATAAAATTATCCTTTAACAGATTGAGGCACTTCCTTCCCTTTTCAGTTGATGCAGAACCGTGACCCCAGTCAATGCCTGGGTAATTAAAGTCACCCATTATTACCACTGTACCTGCCTGTGCTGCCGCACCATTTGATTATACACCTGTTCTTCTATCTCCTCAGTGATGTTTTAGGGACTATAGATTACACCAGACTTTCAAAGAACTTGCAGGCAGTTTTTACACTTCTGTACTACACTGAAGCTTCCAGCATTATCACACAGCTCCACGCTGAGCTGTGACAGCTGCCGTATATAAGAGAATCAAACACCGGAACACCAGTTTAAATGCAAACAGGGTAAAGCAATTTATTTGCAATATAGAGCAGAATTGCAGAATACTCCATATATGAAAATATATTATGTTGAGGGATTACTGCATGAAATGACATCTGTTGATAATGGCCTGGTGGCCGAAACGTCAGACTCTCTGGACATTTATTCCCATGATATTTGGACCTTTCACGACATTTGTAACGTCTCTCGAAAATTTCATGCAGTAAGCCCCTACCATAATATATTTTCATGTAAGGAGTATTTGGAAATTCTGCTCCATATTGTAAATAAATTGCTTTACCCTATTTGCATCTAAACTGGTGTGCCAGTGTTCATGATTCTCTTATACTGGTGGGTTCCTGACCTTTTTCACCTTGGCATCCATCCATTATTGATGTGCGTGACATTTTATATTATACGAGCTGCCGTATATATGACTGGTAAGTCCCAAGCTGGAGTATGGGAGGGACCTTTCCCACCCAGGCTCTCTGGCCGCTCAATAAAAATCCTGGACCCGAACGATTGTAACAATAACAGGCTCAGCAACATAAACGTTACTGACAACAAACTAAAGGGTTTTTTATATCACCGAGTCCAGCCACCTCGGTGATACATACCTTCCGTCGACCACTCTACCCCTTGCTCTCTTACAGTATTCATAAGCATATGAATGCTGAAACCAATGGCACCAATAGCTCTCTGACATTATTTCATCTCGGAGGTCTAAGGAACAACCAGAAATAGAGTGGAAATTTTTTTATTTATCGATTAAAACCATGTACTGATACATTTTCTTTTCTGCAGTTGTGTTTCTTTTCCGATTGTGAATTTGATCAATTTATACATAGGATTATAGGAGTGGTTATAATGCTTGAGATGCTTCTAACGACATTCAAAAAGGATTATGGAAAGAGAACTGAACTCTTCAGAGTCTTCCATTGAATGTAGCAATCCTCAAGTCACCCTCAAGTCACATCTAACCACTGAACCTTGCTATGTGAAAGGAATTCAAGCCATGCCAGTTTTATCTGCCTACAGCTGTTTTGAGGTGTTTACCCCTTGTCAGTGCAGAGTAAAACTTACTGACTGGCTGAGAGCCGTTGAGTGGCTCAAAAAAGATGATGTTGTGAGCCATGGGTAAAGGCAGCAGATGTGATGGAGGGCTATCTGGGACTTGTAGTCACACTTACCTTGTGTCTGCAGCATTTGTTTAAGGGGATGAGGAGTTTGCATGGTTGGAGACAGTCTTGAACCCCTCAGGGCACTCCTAAAGCATTGATGTCTGACTTTAGAGTGCCTGTGATGTTGGTGCAATTGAAAGCAATACTTACAGCTCAATGGCGAGGCGATATACTGAATCCCTGTAGCAGGCATCTTTGGCCTATGTGCTACTTGGGAAAGATATAACAGGTGCCGGACATTAATGAGCAAATGCTCTAGATACCCTTGAAGTGCTGGGCAGCCTGCCTATCTATATGTAATTTCATCGGTAGTGCTGCATTTGTGCAGTCTCCCTATGTGTTGTACTGTGGCTTTTTGCATACTGGTGTGAACTGGTATCTAGAGCATTTGCTCATTAATGACCGGAACCTGTTATATCTTTCCCATGTAGCACATAAGCCAGAGATGCATGCTACAGGGATTCAGTATATTGCCTAGCCATTGAGCTGTAAGTATAGCTTTGTTTTTTCTAGTAATTTATTTCCCATTTTTTCTGTGGTTTTATTTTTTGCAATTGAAAGCTGCCAACTTGAACTTTACATGTTGCACTTCTTTACTGAATGTAGTTTATGAAACAGTAATGGCAGATTACAGCCTCTCTTTAAAGCACAGTAGAACAAGTTCACTGTGTCTAGGTATGAGATGTTCACCTTGTATGCTATAAACAGGGTTAGTCTCTCTAATGGCAATTGGGTACAGATGACTCCTTGTACAGAATAAAGGATATATTTATTTGAAAACAAAGTCCAAACCTTTGTTTTGTAGTACACACTTTAATATCTAATGAGAGATTCATTTGTAAACAAATGTTTCATTTATTTAGCCATTATATCCATATATCTTGGTATCTCATTCACAATGATACATAGAAAAAAGCTTTAAAATAGACCTGTGGTGTCCATATGACTTGATGTCGAGTGCATTTAGTCCATCTGGTTTCCCAAGTAGATCTTCGTATCTGTAGCTCCTCTAGCTTCGATGAATGTGCACAGACTTCTGCTACATTTCAGGGTTCGCCCCCTTTCTCGCTCTTATTGCAACATTTTTATCTGAAATTATTTCTCCTGTTACATTTCTAACACAGACAAGATTTAACAGGTGAAATCATATCAGATAATAATGTTGCAATATGTGTGAGATAATATACTTATGTGTTTTAATTAGCCTGAGGTTGTATCCACAATAAAAGGAAAAGAGACAGCACACACTTGAAAAAGGGGGTGGATCCCGAAACGTGGCAAAAGCCTGTACACATTTAAGTCATATGGACACCACAGGCCTATTTTAAAGCATTGTGAATATGAAAAATGAGATGCCAAGATACAAATCAATCTCTCATTGGATATTAACGTTTATACTACAAAACAAAAAGAATAGACTGTAACAGGGTAACGGAAGGTCTCCACCTGTGGGAATTTGAATTTAATAAGGTATAGAGAATATAAGCAGTGTAAATTAAAAACAGTCCAAGCAATGCTTCACTGAAGGAGGGACTTTCACAGGTTGACTCCCCGTGAAAAAACAAACTTAAGTACTCACGGTTACGTTGCACTATCATTCTCTATCACAGAACATAGGGCCCACTAAGTTCATAACATGGAAGTCATGTAGCACTGGCTCTTGCCCGGGGTGCATAAATAAGCCAGTATAGTAACAGAAAAATTCTGCAACTTTATCTCTCTTGATTGTAAAAAAATATTCCTTCCTTCCTGAAAGCAGCAATGTACACTCACCGGCCACTTTATTAGGTACACCATGCTAGTAACGGGTTGGACCCCCTTTTGCCTTCAGAACTGCCTCAATTCTTCGTGGCATAGATTCCACAAGGTGTTGCAACAATGCTCAATTGGTACCAAGGGGCCCAAAGAGTGACAAGAAAATATTCCCCACACCATGACACCACCACCACCAGCCTGAACCGTTGATACAAGGCAGGATGGATCCATGCTTTCATGTTGTTGACGCCAAATTCTGACCCTACCATCCGAATGTCGCAGCAGAAATCGAGACTCATCAGACAGGCAACGTTTTTCCAATCTTCTACTGTCCAATTTCGATGAGCTTGGGCAAATTGGAGCCTCAGTTTCCTGTTCTTAGCTGAAAGGAGTGGCACCCGGTGTGGTCTTCTGCTGCTGTAGCCCATCTGCCTCAAAGTTCGCCGTTACTGTGCGTTCAGAGATGCTCTTCTGCCTACCTTGGTTGTAACGGGTGGCTATTTGAGTCACTGTTGCCTTTCTATCAGCTCGAACCAGTCTGCCCATTCTCCTTTGACCTCTGGCATCAACAAGGCATTTCCGCCCACAGGACTGCCGCTCACTGGATGTTTTTTTCTTTTTCGGACCATTCTCTGTAAACCCTAGAGATGGTTGTGCGTGAAAATCCAGGAGATCAGCAGTTTCTGAAATACTCAGACCAGCCCTTCTGGCACCAACAACCATGCCACGTTCAAAGGCACTCAAATCACCTTTCTTCCCCATACTGATGCTCGGTTTGAACTGCAGGAGATTGTCTTGACCATGTCTACATGCCTAAATGCACTGAGTTGCCGCCATGTGATTGGCTGATTAGAAATTAAGTGTTAACGAGCAGTTGGACAGGTGTACCTAATAAAGTGGCCGGTGAGTGTAAATGTCCCATCAGTGTGGACTGAATGGATTCTGGATGTCATAATACTTTGCACAATGCTGTGTAGATCTACCGTATGCAACTCAGCTGAGCTAAATTAAGTCCTTCAACAGCAGGAAGGCTTGCATGTAGGGATGACAGATGATTGCACAATAACTAGTCCTCAGTGTAAGCACACAACCAGGGGCGTAACTACCGGGGGAGCAGACGTAGCAGCGGCCACGGGGCCTGGGCTCTTAGGGGGCCCAGGCCCTGGGGCAGTTGCTACCACGTCTGCTCCCCCGGTAGTTCGGCTCCTGCGCCTGCCAGAGGGGCGAAGCTGTGGAGCCCGCCGCTTCCTACCTCTGCCTAGAACACTCCGGCCCGAGCGTTCAAGGCAGGACTGCCCGGTGTTAGCAGAGCCTTTCTGACCCCCTTATAGCCTGCCTGACCACTCCACCCTATAGACTGCTTGACCCCCCCTACTGCCTACCTAGGTCCAATCTAACTACCTACCTGTAGCCTACCTGCCTAATTGAGACCTTAAGGACCTACCAACCTATCTAATGGAGGTCTGCCTGGTAACATGATTCTGAGGGTCTAAATCTGCAGGGATGAGTGGTGCCCGGGAGAAGTCTTCATGACGGTCGAGACCAGATGCAGAACAAAAGGGAAAGTCAATGACTCGTCATAGAAACGTAACCTATGAGTCACAAGATGTTACTGCACTGTAATCACTTATATGTCTACAGATCCTGTGTACACTGGTATCTACCATTATATGGTCACTGTATGGTGGTGTAGTGCTAGTGAAATATGTGACTATTTGATGTCATAATTTCCACTTCTTGTATATTAAGCGAATTATAATTTCCATTGTTGTATCACAAGTTATAATCACACAGGCTTGCATACCTCTCTCTCAAGCCTGTAGACTTCACTTGCTTAAATTACAACCTAATGGGGCCTCATCGTCTGGTTTCGGAGTGATTTTGTATTCCTTATCTTAGACTCGGGGAGCTGGCCCCTCCATGGTACAGGATGAGGTCATACAAAAGAACTCTGTACTCTAAGTGGACACAATACGTAGGTTGTGTCTGCCTGTTTTTTTGTTTAAGACTTATAAGACCAGGACAGCTTGTGGTAGCTTCAGCAGCTCTGGTACCCAGTGTTAAGGACGCTTGCACTGGTGTTAAAGTCCCTCCTGGAGTTCCCTGTGTTTGCCATTAAGCTTCTCATGGCTGAAGTTATAAAAACAGGTGTTATAAGCTCCAAGGTGAAGTTTGCAAGTATTTAACCTTTGTAAATACATATTTAGCAAAACTGTACCCAATGTCACACATTTTTGTAACAGTTTATCATAATTGATTGATAGTAATTTGTGGTTGTGTTCTGGCAGTATAATCAGGTTCCTATGTAGTAGCGCTATTGGTAATGTTAATCTGGGTACAGTGGGATTTGTCTGGTAGCGGTATGATAGTGAAATTTATGGGGAGGTATTCACTTCTTGTATTATCTAGTAATTGCATGACCTAAGAGATCATGGTAAATGGTCGGGTAAGTGGGTGCGGGGACATTCAAAAGCTTGCTATGGGGCCAAGGTTTCTCTAGTTACGCCCCTGCACATAACCAAAGTATTATAAGCACATAACTATTAATACATGTTCTAACTCACAAGAATTGTCACACAATGTACCAGATCTACTGCCACAAGACAACCGTTTCACTCAGCAGCAGTAGAAAGAGTACTGGGATACCATAGTGAGATATCTCATTAGGGAGAAGCACCATGTTGGTTTGTGGAGTTTTAACACCTTTTACACTCCACTGGTATTTAAACATTCAGAGACACTTTACATCAGCTACATGGACAATTGATTTTTACGAAAGGGTTTTCTAGACATGCTTTGTAACCTGGTAAGAAGGTACATAGGAGTTACAGGGAGGGGGAGGAGGTCAATGGTGGATCATGTGTTATCTATATATTGGTGTCGGCAATTTTTTTTCATACTTATTGAAACAAGAAACTGGTACATATTCTTTTCTTCTTAGCCGTTTTTACTTTCTGATTTTAGATTTCTCAATTCGGTTGTCTGAATACGATTGTGGGGATAGCATTCTTGCCTGCACCGCAGCATTTAGAAATATGTTTTACAGCAGCTCCATGCACATAGGAGCCTGTGAACTGGATCAGTCCCATTGACTTCTATAGAACAGTTTTCTAGGCATGCTCTGTGACCTGGGAAGAAATCAGTGTGCAAGGAGACGGAGAGGGAGAACTGTGACTCCCCTATTGTGACTAGAGGATCCTGTGTTATCTATACACATTGCTGTCACCTTTCTGTTTAATCCTGCTTGTACTGGTAATAGCATACTGCTGAAAATCTCTGTCTACAGAACAGGCAGTGTCAGACTTTTATTAGTCCTAGGAGTCAAGTGAAAAATGGAGGAATTTTTAAAAAATAAAAAAAGTGATATAGAAAAAATCCATAACCAAATATTCTTAAAAATATCCTTAAAATAAAAATGTGAGTTAAACAATAATTTTTTGATGACACATTCCCTTTAAATGTCTTTGTAATGTTGGCTGTGATAATGAGAAGACTGATCAACACAACAGGAAGTGTCAGACACTTAGGGCGACATGTCCCAACATGCCAACGCCAGTTTTTTGGTCTATTTTGTGCCAAAACCACTTTTGACCCCATATTCTTGTTGAATAAATAAACCGTTGTACACCAAAACTAGGCGCATTATACGCCGGGCACGACACTTTGTAATGCTCTAAATATGGTGCACTGTGCGCCCCCGTCGGGCAAAGCACCATGATAGGCGCATTAAATATACTACCAATGATATGCTATGTGCCGCAAGTTGCGCAATGCGCCTTTTTTTATGCAATGCGCCTTTTAAGGCGCATTAAGTTTTCTATGCAAGGTATACCTGACGCCAGTTTTTAGAAAGTGTCAGACTTTCAGGCCTTTTCCCACACTAAATTTAATACGCCTAAAACTGGCATGGATACCCCAAATTTTTTAAGGACTTTCCCCCCTTTAGTGTCCCAAGTTTTCTGTTTGTTTCAGAATTTTGTTCTGAAAAAAATTGCTAGAATCAATGGAACAGCATCTATCAGTAGAACCAGCTCGCAAAGAATTTTAGGGGACCACACAGTTTTCCTTAAAAGTAACTGAATATCACTTGCATGGATGTGGCAGAGTTTAGCTTGACTATGATATCACTGCTTTCTGTATTTTCTGTTCCTAGATCCAACCCAAACCTTTGAACAACATTTAAAAAGTTTGAAAAACATTTTTTTCTGTGATTAAAGGGTTTGGGGTTCATCTTTTAACCCCCCGGTTCACACGGCTTTTTAAAAGCCGAAATTTTCCCGGGGCCCGGATTGCGCTCGCAATTCCGGTTTAAAAAAGGGGCGGGTTTTCGGGCCGGGGCCGGGCCCCGCCGGCCCCATGGGATTTTGTGCAGTATCCACGGGCGTTTTGGGCCCCTTTTGGATAATGTCCCATGTCGTTTCTCCCCGCCCGGGGGCTTCCCCGAGCGGGGAGGAGGGGAGGGAAATTTCCACTTTTTTCTCTTGAAACGGTGGATTACCGAAAATTTACTGCGACGGATTGGCGCCTACTGAAGCGCAAACCCGGGCCCGGCGCATCCCGCCAAACCGCCCCGGGAAATAACCCGGTAAAAGGGCCCCTTTAAAAGTAATCTTTGCTAAAGCTGTGCATGCCACTTTATGAGTCCCACAATCGTGAGAATGAAGATGCCACTCCTCGTTCAAGGGAACTGCAATATGGCTATACTTGCCAACTTTTGAAAGTGATAGATTAGAAGAGGCCAAAAATTTGCATGACCATCTTGTTGGTTAGCCATGCCCCCTGCAAAAAGGGCCACACCCATTCCCCTAAAAAAAATAACGGCCTTTTGGAAGAAAAAAATTAGGATTTTGGGACAACCCCCTTTTTCCCGGGGCTGTTTGGGTAAACCCATTCAGAATCCAGGAAGCTGGGTTTTACCGCCAAAAATTTGCCCCGGCCTAAAACCCCTTACAAAACAATCAATTTTTTTTAAAAAAAACAGTGACCCCCCCCTTTTAGGTGGACCCCCGGTACCCCAGGCTTTACAGACAGTATATACCACCATACAAATGCTAGACACCAGTTGTACACCCGGGATACCGACTGGGATTTTAAACCCCCAAAACTGTGACCAAAACAGTGGGAGACACCCGTGTACCCAGGGTTTTGCAGACAAAATAAAAAAAAGGGTTACACCCAGGGACTTAAGGGCTTTTCTGAAAAAGTTTTTCCCTTTACTTCTTCTCCATCGGCCCAAACCGTATAACATCTTCTCCCGGCCACAAAATCCCTTTACTGTAGAGGTTACAAAACAAACATCTTACACTCCCAAAAATCAGGCCCCTTAAAATTACCACTTCCTTTTCCTCTAAAAAACCCCCCAATCTATAGCCCCCCAAAATTGGAAAAATTACCCCTTTTGGCCAAAACAGTAAAAAGTCCCCCCAAAAGGCTATGGGGCTCCCTTGGGGTGCACCTTTTTTTTAAGGTTTTTTTTTTGTATACTAATATATGAAATATTTAAAATTTCCCCTTAAACAGTATTTAGGTAAAAATTAGGTAGGTGTATAGCCCCCCCAAGGGTTTGGAATTTTTATATTTCCCCAATAGGTAAGTATCCGGCCCCCTATTAAGTAGCTAGGAAGTTATATAGGCCCCCCAACAATTTAGGAAATATAGGCCCCAATTTTTTTAGCTTATAGGCAACTGCGGGTAGTTATTTAAACCCCTGTAGCCGGGTTTAGTACCCTTTGTCAAACCAGGTACTGCCCCCTTTAGCCAGGAAAGGGGCCCTTTTATAGCTAATAAAAATAAAAGCAACTTACTTCCCCGGGTTTCCCCTGCATTTGGGGGTCCATTTCCCGGGAAAATGGTAAAAAAACCGCCCACCACCCTCCGGAGACCCTCCTGGGCAGGGCGCTGACAGAGGGGGACCCCAGCATCGTGGGGGGTTTTGTGATAGGGGCCCATGCGTCACACCCCTTTTTTGCGACACTGATCCATTTTTTTTGCCTGCCCGAGCGCTGTTTATAAAACAGGAGAACCGGGAGGAGAACCAACCATCCTGCCTCCTCCCTGTACAAGCAGCTGCACTGGCATGTGCAACTGTTGGCTCTCACTCTGCCCGGCCGTTGTAAAGCAGCCATAAAAAGTTTAGGGGAGTAACGCCCCTGGGGGAGCGGGGCCCGCCTCCCCGCCCAATTTTGACCCGGGCCCCAGTGGACCGGAACAGCGTCCCGATGCTACTCCAGTGCTGTGTTCATTTAAAGAACCCCCGCCGGTTGGTGGGGGGGGGGTGGGGGGGGGGGGCCGGGAAAATTACCCCCCATTTTGGGAGGAACCTCCCACCCAAAAACAGGGGGTTGGGGATGTAAAGCATACCTCCCCCCATTTTTGAGGATTGCAAAAAAGGGGGCAAAATTAGCCCTTTCCCCCGGGCCCCGCCCAAACCCAAATGACATCCCCACCCCGGACACCCTATAACCCTGGGCCCCCCCAAAAAAAAAACCCTGCCCCCCCCCTCCAAAGGGCCCGCGCCCAAAACAACAGCAGTGCCACTAGGGTCTGTAAATTTCGTAATTATATAAAAAATTTTTTTTATATACAAAAATTCTACAAAAGTTGTAAACAAGTTCTGTGGATGTTACTGTTATTAATTGTCATACAGTGACCACATAATAGCTGAAAAGGAACAATACCCTGTATGTTCTGACCACCCAAATTAATATTATCAATGATACCGAATACAGGATAAAAAATTCACCCACCTGACAACATCCAGCAATAGAAACTGAATAATACCACCCACCATGCCAATATCACCATCAAAAAGTGATGAATAATACAGCCAAAAAGACTGTATAAACCATTACACCCTCCCAACATTCCTGCCATAAAATGACCACAGGGGGGTAGATGCATTGACACGGCTCTGCAGCTGAATATACCACCATACAGTACCATTGGGGAGATGCAGTTGTAACAGGCTCTCAGCAATAGTGATGCAGTACAATAAAAATTAGTGACTCACAGGTGCGTATTTTCTTTTGGGACTCTTTCCCCTTTCTCCTTTCCTTTCCCCAATCCCATGATGACTTCCCCGGCCTCCCCCCTGCAGAATTAAACCACAAAAACAATTAACTCCACTTTTCCGCACCTCCCTAAAATTTTTCCCCCTTACAAACCCCCCTGGGGTGATAGGTGGAGTAGGGAGTATGGGGAAACAGGCAGTGGTCAGAGGGTTATGAGTGTCATGAAGGTTGAATTTTGTCTTGACACTGGGCCACAGAGATTGGCCCATTCCGCCCCCCCAGATGATAGCCCAGCCGTGCCCTTGGGGTTTTCGGGGGATGGAGTTAATTAATAGTAATTAGTAAATATCATAATATTAGTAAAATTATTAGATTTGGCCCCAGCGTAGTAATATTTCTAAACTAACATGGTCACGGGGGCCCGGGTCGGGGGAGTTTATTTAAATAAACCTTTTTTTTTTTTGTTTCTGGTTTTTTTTTCCATTTTTTAGCCCTAGTATGGAGTTGTCTCATGACCCTCTTATTACTTCGTTTCGGGCTTGGGCCACCCTGCAGCAGTTTTTTGTCCCCCAAAAGGCTGACACTCCCCCGTGTCCTATTAATTAATACTAAATGCCCCGGGGTACCGGAAGAGCTGGGTAACCTCAGAAGTGGACCCTCTAATGTAGGGTCCGCTATTGTGAGGGTTTGCGGGGGTACTCTTAGAAAAGGAAGGGGGAAGTACCCAGGGATTTCTCATTGATAGTTCAGCGCCTGGGGGGTTTTCCCCGGGGGTTTAGGAAAATGGGGGGTCCCCCATGTTTTTTTTTTTTTTTTTTTTAAAATCATTCATTTTTTGGGAAAATCCTACTGGGCACCTCCTGAAAATATTACAGTGGATGCCGTGTACAGATTTCACTAAATAAACAATTTTCAAAAAAAAAAACGAGGGGGGCCCCCCCCAAATTTTTATAAGAGCCAAAGGGTTTAAAACCAACAGCGGCGCCGATATATCAGAAGGGGAAGAACATCTTTAGGGAAAATTCCTATTCTAAAAAATACCACCCCTGCCTGCCCCAAAAGCGGCTTCCAAAAGGGGTACCCTGGGGGGGTTTAACCCCCCCCCCCCCAACCCCCGGGTAGGGGTTATGGAAGGGGTTGTGTCAGTTTTGGGAAAAGAAGCACCAAAGGCTGACACAAGCCAGGTGATAAAAAAGGAGGGGCGTCACCCAGATACCTTCACTACTACACGGGGAATAAAATGAAAAAAAAAACACACAAACACAAACAAAAAAAACACTTTATTTTAAATAAACACTCCCCAACACAACAGCCTCTTAAACCATTTATTAAAAAATAGGCGCAACCCCATCCAGTAGCCCAAATCTGTCGCAGCCCAAAAGGGGAAACCTGTAAAAAGAAACAACAAAAACCCCTACAAATGGGATCACCCAGCTTTTGGGATGGAACCCTTTCATCCCCGGGAAAATGGTAAACCCCCATAGCGGTGCCCGGGAAAAAGCGGGTATTGTGTGGGGGAAATCCCCCATTTTCCAGAGTTTGAATACCCACACAGTGCCTTGAAATTGGGTGAATCCCCACAGCAGTTGTGGGGGAAAGTGAGTGGCACCCATCCCCCACAGCGGGACCTAGCTTTCCGGATGCCTGCTGTGGGGGTTTTTTTAACCCAGCTTTCCACATGTTGGATAGGTTATTCAGTTTTTTGGGAAAGCGGGGTGACATGGTTCACAGCAGGCGCCCAGGAATGCTAGTGCCTGCTTTGGGGAGGGGGTACCACTTGGCTTTCCGGGTGCTGGATAACCATTTAGCATGTGGGAAAGGGGGGGGGGGGGGGGAAAGGGAAGGGGGGTGGGGGGGGAGGGAGGTTGGTTTGGAAAAAGGGGGGGGGGAAGGTTGGGGGGGGGGGGGTGGGGTTCGGGGGGGGGGGGGGAAATAATTTGGGGGGGGGGAAGAAGGGGGTTAGTGGGGTGTAGGGAGGGGGGGGGGAAAAAAGGGGGGTGAAGGGGGAAAAGGGGGGGGGGGATGTAGGGGGGAAAGGGGGGGGTTTTGGGGTAAGGGGGGGCCTTTTTTTGGAGGGGGAGGGGGGGAGGGGAGGGGGGAGGAATTAATATTTTCCTCTTTTTGTGTTTTGGTGGGGGTAATGAATTTTAGTAGGGGGTGGCCGACCCCCCCCAGGGTGAGTGGGGGAAAACCGGGGTTTTGATTGTTTTTTGGGGTTGGGAGGGCCCCGAAGTGGGGTGGGCAATTGTTTTGTGGGTGCGGGGGGAAAAGGGAAGGGGGAGTAGGGGTTTGGGAAAAAAAAGGGAAAAGTTGGGGGGGGGTATGGTTTTAAATAAAAAGTTTCAATTTAAAAGAAAGATTAAATTTTAAAAAAAGAATGATTTTTTTAGCTGAAATTTTTAAATTTTTTTAATTTATTTTGGGGGGGGGAATAATTTTTTTTTAAAAAAAGAAGGGACTTAAAAAAAAAAAAAACGGGGGACAAATTGGGAAAAAAATTTTAAACAAAGGAAACCCCCCCCCTCAATTTATAAATTAAAAGAAAATAAAATTTTGAAAAAAAAAAAAAAATGAAGAATGGGAAAAGTTGTATTTTTTAATGGGAAATATAAACCCGAATTTAAATTTTTTTTTTTTTTTTTTTTGGGTAAAAATTTTGAATAATGTGGGGGACCCGCCTTTTTGGGAAAAAATTTGAATAGGTATTTCAAAAATTTTTTAAACGAAAAAAATTTAAAAAAATTTTTTATGAAAAAAAAGAGGTTTAAAAATTGAGTTTAAAAAATAAAAAAAAAGGGGGTTTAAGGGAAAAAATAAAAAAAGGAAAAATTAGAAAAAAATTTATTTTTAAACAAAGGGGTTTTTAAAAATTACCAATTTTAGTTAACCCTATGGTAAAAGGGTAAAAAATTTAAGGGGCCCTTAAATGGTTAGGGACAAAGAGATTTGCCAAAAAAATTTAGAATTAAAAAAGTGCGGGAGGTATTTAATTTAATGTGGGGAAAAGTTTTAAAAATTGGGGGTTTTTAAAAAAAGGGTCCCAAAGGAGGTGGTTTATTTGGGGATGTTTTTTTTCCTGAAAAATTAAATTGTTGAAAAAAATTAAATTTTATAAATAATTAAAAATTTATAAAAAATAAAAAAGAAATTTTGAAATTAAAAACAAAAAATTTGGATATCTTTATTAGGTGTTTATTATGAGATGTTCCTTTTTTAAAATTGGGGCTTGGGACAGGCAAATGGGGGTTTGGGGGTTTTTTTTTGGGTTTTTTGGGGGTTAAAAGGCCCCGGGGGGGGTTTTTTTTTGGAAAAAGGGGTTTTGTGAAGGTTTTCCGAAATGGGTTTTTTTTGTTTTGTTTTTGGGGGCCGGGGGGGGGTTGGGGTTTTTATGGAAAAAGTTGGTTTTTTGGGGTTTTTGGGGTTGAAAAAAAAGGGAAAAAGGGCCCAAAACCCATGGGGGTGGAAGGGTTTTTCCCCGGGGTTTTTTGGTGTTTAAAAAAATTTTTTAAAAAAAACCCCCCCGATGGGAAGAGGTCTAAAAAATTTGTTTCTTTACCCTGGGGTTTTGGGGGGGGGTTGAAAGTCTAGGGGGGGGGTTTTTTTTTCCCGGGGGAAAAAAGGTTTTTTGGGGTTTTGGTTGCCCGGTTAGGTCGGAAAAAGGGGGTTTTTTCCCCTTTTAAAAATAAATTAAAAATTTTTTTTGATCTTTTTTAATTATTGGTTTAAATTTTTGAAAAAATTTTTCCTTTTTGGGTTTTCCCGGGGGGTAAAATTTTAAAATTAAAGTTGTAACAAAGGGGGGGGGGGAAAGTTGGTTTTTTGGGGGGGGTTTTTTTAAGGGTTTTAAAAAAAAGGGTTTTAAAAAAAAAAAAGGTTTTTTTGCAAAAAAAAAAGGGGTAGGGCCCTTTTTTTTGGGGGGTTTTTTTTTAAAAAAAAAGTTGGGGTTTAGGGCCCCTTTGGGGGGGCCTTGTTTTTGCTTGGAAAAGGGGGGGGGCCGGCGTTTTTTTGGGGGGGGGGGGGCGCCCCGGGGGGGTTTATGAACCGGGGGGTAAAAGGGGTTTGGGAAAAAAGGGTTTTCCATAGAGACCATTGTGTCGTTTTTGGGCCCGGGTTTTTTCAGGCGGTCTGAAAAACCACAAACCGGCTGAAAAACCGTCCGAAAACCCATGCAGTGGGGACATGCCCAAAGGGGCTTATTCCCATGGCAAGGATTTTTGGACTGTTTAACCGAAAACCATCTATCAACCCCAAGAATTGACCTCTATGCAGTGGGAACCGCCAGCGATCTGAAAAACATTAAACATGTTAAATCTTCTACCTGGTTTTCGGGTGGAATATGAACAAGTCAATGAGAAGGGGGAAGGTTTTCTCCGCAAACAGCAGAGAAAAGCCGCCCCCCTGCTGCCGTGTGCATGGTTCGCAAAACAGAGCAAATGACGGTCGGATATCCGACCGGTGTTTGCTCTCTGCCATAGGGACAAGCCCTAACTCTCCAAACAATGAATTTCTTGAGACTCCATTTCATTTAGAATTATTGGCCCCAATCTATCATGTTTAGCAATAGCATTTTCCTTTAATGAGCACCTCTTGTCCAGGAAGCCTCCCACACAAGGTAACACGTATCTAAATGATCTGCTAATGCTAATGTATGGCATGGGAGGAGCTGTAGCAATGCCATTAGGTCTTATTTTCAGGGGAGGCCTTATATTTCTAAGCTTGAAATAAATTGCACTACCGTGTTTTTTCCAAAAATAAGACAAGGTCTTATATGAATTTCATTTGCAAAAAAAAAAAGGGCTAGGGCTTATTTTTGGGAGAGGTCTTTTTTTTTAACACAATAGGACACTGCATCCTGGAACATTTAGGGCCACATGTATGAAAACTGGGGGGCGCTCTGATTTGTTGCTATGGCCAACAAAGTGAGTTATAGTCCTAGGCAGTTTTCATATATGTGGCCCTTAGTTCCTTGGCAGCCACTGTGGAACTATAAGTACCAGTGTGTATATACACATACGCACAAAGTACATACCGTATAGTCAAAAACTATAGAGTGTGTGTCTATTCTTTCAGTGCCTTATCTTGAAAGTGTGGCATGCTGGGGGGGGGAGGACGGAGGGAGTCCCAGCAAGTCCCAGTAGCCACACTTTAAGATAAGGGATTGTTTGTGTGGCTGTATAAATGTGAGTGTATATGTATGCATGTGTATACAATGAACTTTCACTTACACAGTGCACTCTATGGCTTGGGCTGAAAGACCTGCAACTCATATGACTGTGATGTCATCTCAGGTCCTTTAGCCTGAAAACACTGGAGTTTTCCACAAAACCTCCAGTCCAACAGGCTGTTTATCAGGGTGGGTGGGGCTTGGGAACGGCACTGCCCAGGAGCCGGCACCAGGTGACATAACTCAGGAGGCGCTGACTAATTAGGGCTTATATTTGGAGTAGGGCCTATATTTAAAGCCTACTCCAAGAATCTGTGAAAATCAGGCTAGGGCTTATTTTTGGAAAAACACGGTAGGTCTTATTTCAGGGGATGTCTTATTTTTAATTCCATAGGTCTTTTCTGAGCTGTGTGTATTCAGCATTTGTCTGAGCTTCCACAATTTGGTAATTTATAGACACATAGGGAGACAGTATGACATTTTCACCTTGTTGGGCCCTAAATGCACAAAGTGGAGGGTGTGATGTGTAATGTGCCAAAATAAAGTGTTAGGTGCATTGTTTGCAAGACTCGACACTATTTAATGTCCCTAACATGAGGGAGGGAGGGGTTCTGGGGACATACCACACTCATTGGGCCACATGTATGAAACGGTTTTGGTCTAAAACTCACTTTTATCCCCATAGAAACCTATGGGCAAAAAAAGTGAGTTTTAGACCAAAATCATTTCATACATGGCCCATAATATTAGACACAAATATGAATGTGGTTTGGCAAAACTAGGCGCTTTAACAAGCAAACCTATTTTACTGTGGCCTGTACCTGAGGAGTCGAAGTGAAGCTAGATTTGCTGTTAAGGAAAAAAATGTCCAATATTTCTCAATTTACACCAGTACAAAAATAAAAAGTAATTTATGATAATTATCAAACTATATAAAATTAAATTATTTAAATTTAATAAAAAAGTTTATATAATATCCCAAAAATATCTTCGATAAAATATATATTTAAAATTAATAGAAACAAACTAATTTTACATTAAATAACCCACTGATGTTGTTCAGATTTTTTAATTTTTACTACATTAAATTTATTTTTGCTGCTCTCACCCTTTATTCTACATACAGCAAGAGCCAGCACCATTGTTTCTATTCACTGAGATGCTATTCTAATGACTTTTCTTTTATTTCCAGCCTATTTATAGCCTTTATACATGTTTGGCTCCATAATGCGCCAAACACACAGAGGAGGCGCGATGAACTTTAGACACCATACATTCAGGCGCATTTGACACTGAAAAAATAGATGTGAAAATGCACTTCAATCCGTCTAGTTTCATACATGTCTCCCATAATTCCAGTAAGGTATTACCTTGTGGATAATAGAATTTGTATATATTGTGAGCTTTTGCAGCTCTGGGATCTTGGCACACGTCTTATCTTCAGACAGAGACAGAACTTTGGGTGCAAATACAGCTTCTCTGTATTTTATTAAGCAGTAACACAAAACAAGGGCAAGGCATGCACAACACAAACAAAACAAAAACCTGCTCACCTGAGCTCTAACTAACAGAACAATACTCACTATCACTTTGTAAGTATCTCAACACCAGGTGTGACAGACCTGCTGGTTCCACAGCATGTCTCTTCTCCAGACTCAAAGGTAGTCTGGAGTTGTAGCCACCTCTAGTCAGCTTACCTGCTGACTTATAAAGGCCAGGCAAATCCTGGAGTGGAACATGGGGGGGGGGGGGGGGGGAAAGCACCCACCCTACTCTATGCTTACTCCCAATGAAAAGCCAACCCGGGAATGGCTGGAAGCCATACTAACATACTAAACGTATGTCAACAGCCTGTACTGTCGATACCTGTCTAATTTTGGCCTTTCATTCCACCAAGGCTCCTTACCCTGGTGGCATGTGTCTGGACTTCTGAAAGTGCATGCCAGGATCCTGGCTGGGACATATACACCATTATATACCCTGCCTGCTGCTGCTGCCGCCTTACAATATGTATACATGTAACCCTTTGTTACTAATCTCCGCCAAATTTCAGTCTCGTTATGGGTTTCCTCTTTTTGAAAGTATTTTTAATGTTTTGGATTTAATGAAGTATTGTATGTTTTTTTTTTATATAACAAATATTTTTTGGATTTTCAAAAAAATAAAATCAGATACACATTGATGCAGAAACAGCCTTATGGCGTACAGAGAAACAGAGTACAATGTCCGGTTAAAGAATGATAAAGACATTTTCCGTCCTTTCGGATTTCAGTCCATTGCAACATAAGGTGGCCGTGTATCAAATATCAGTTGGACAAGACGAGTAATCCATATGCAAGTATAATATAAGCAATTATCATAACAGAAAGCATAAACAAAGGTGCACATTAACAAATGGTTAACAAAACTCGTCAGAATTTCCACGGTGCGCGCAAATTATCTCTCCTCCTGTGGCATCTGCACTATCCCCACCTGTGTGCCTTGTAATGTAATGTGACTGGACCCCGTTTATCTATCCGCTCCCCTCCAAGTCTCCCTCTCAGATTTTCAATCTATTCAAATAGCCAGCCATGTCCTCTCGGCAATACCAACCCATGTATTGAAAAGTCTGCATTAACGTCCCCTTATCTCCCTATCTGAAAGTGGATTTATGAACGCACGCCAGCGTTTAAAGAACCCTTGCTGTGCGTACCTCTTTACACTTTCTGTTTCTAACCTATCCGCAACAAGGTAGATTTGAGTTGTTCTTCTATCATGGAGATAGGTGGTAGTGAGGGTTTTAATCCAGAAAGTGAGCAAACAGCGCTTGGCTACCAGTATCGCTATGTGAATTATTGCCGGGAGTTTCGGGGTACCTCAGGCTGACTCTCTTCCTCTCCCTCAGGGGGTCTAGGAAAATGAAAGTTTGAGGATATCAATGATCCTTTTCCAATACCACATCGAAATGGACTTTAATGTAGGAAAAAAAAACTATCCCAATAGCTCTGTGTGTGGGCGCACTCCAAGAGACCTGCCATAGGTCCGTACTGTGCATTCCACACTTGGGGCATTTTGTGCCCTATTAGGAAAGTTTTGTGTGGGGGGGCAGGTTAAAGCCATAAATGGCGTTGTGTGCAATTTTAAGGTGAGACTCCCTCCAGTTTGCACAAATGACATGTTTCTTCACCGTTGCTAAACCTTTCATGATTTTATCAGCTAACTGGGGGTCTTTTAGGCGGCGGGTCCAAATTGGAAGACCTGCGTTTCCGTGTGCTCAAAGTCCATTGTCTTATGGACTCGTAGAGCCCCCGAGAGGGAGCAGTTCTCTTGTTGGAACCCATAAACACATCAAAGCCATTCGTAGAAGTCTCCTTTGAGACATTCCTCAGTCGCGAGGTACAAAAATGGTAGAGTTGGAGTGCAGCTAGAGTCTGTGTACCAGATAGGGAAAATTTTGCCATCATTTCGAGGGCAATAAAACCCCCTTTGTTCTTTGTCGTGTAAAAGTTGTCCCGCTACTTTCAGACCCTTCTCCCTCCATGCCAAAACATTGGGTTTGATTGTCCCAACGGAAGTCAGGGTGTTCCCACATAGGCATTCCCTTTGAGATCAGGAAGGAGAGACCCAGGCGTTTCCCAATCTCTTTCCATAAACCCTGATTGTGGGCCCGGAGAATAACAGACGACTTGACCGTGAGTGGTAGGTTAGAGTACTTAGTGTGGAAGAGGGCACAAGGATGCCAGGGTCGCATCAATTCGCTTTCTATATCCCAGTTGGAGTAGCGACTAAAGCCCCCCATCCAATCCACCACATGTCGTGTCAGACATGCCAGGTTATAGCTCCTCAACGTCCGGAAAGTTAAGCCCCCCTTTTGACACTGGCAACATCAATTTTTTGAGAGCTATCCCAGGCTTCTTTTTTCCCCCAGATGAATTTTGAATATTGAGTGGATCCGATTTATGTCAGAATGTTTAAGGGAAGAATGGGAGAGTCTGTAGGGGAAAAAGAGCAGTTTGGGGAACTAATCATCTTAATGGCATGGCACCACTCCCCGTTATTGACAGGGGCAAAAAAGCTCCATCCCCGTTCACGTCTTGAGCAATCTTGTTAATGATGGGGGAAAAATTTTATCTATATAGTGTGTCCGGGGTCCTGCCTATGTTGATCCCCAAGTATTGTATGTTTTAATTATATGAGATATGACTCCATTCTTCTTGGGTGCAGATTGATAGGGTGGGAGTTTCTAACATTTTTTGTTTTGAGTATTTTCTAATGTTGTTATTCACTTTACAATAGAATATTCTGTGAAACCGCAAAAAAAAAAAAAAAATTAGTAGAGCAAAATGTGAAAAAAAAAAAAGCACTTGTGTCATGTTTGTGAGTGTTTTACTTTTATGGCGTTCAATCTTCTGTAAAATTGTGTGCTATCTGTCTTCTTACAGGTTGATACGCATTTGGCAATACCAAACATGTACGGTGTCCGTTATGTTTTGGTACTGTAAAAAAATTTTAAATTTGCGCTGCCACGCCATTTTCTGCGGCCAATAACTTTTTTGTACTAACACCTATGGACTTGAGTGAGGGTGCATTTTTTGTGGGCTGGAGCATACTTTTTCTTGCTACCAGTTTGAAATACATGTGACGTTTTTGATTAAATTTATTCCAATTTTTATGGGACGTGAAGTGATCAAAAAAACACAATTTTGGCATTTGAAATTTTTTTTCTTCTATGGTGTTCAGTGTAAGGGATAAATGATGTTATATTTTAATAGAGCTGACTTTTTCGGACGTGGTGATACCAAGTATGTGTAACTTTATTACTATTTTTTTTTATCCGTAAGATGGCAAACGGGGGCAATTTGAACTTAATTTACTTACTTAAAAAATTTTTTTTATGTTAACTCTGAGTTCCCTTAGGGTACTACACCACTAGGGTGAGCAATCATTTTTACAGCCTAATGCATTGTATTGCAATGCACTAGGGTGTACAAAGATGGCGGTTTTACTACTTCCTGCCTGGGGCCGAAAGTAGCAAAATCTAAAACATGGCAGAGATGGAAGCCTTCACAAGGCTCCCAGCAGCCATGTAAAGTGATCTGGGCCCCACGATTTTGTCGCAGGTGCCCCAATCGCAGTGTGGAACTGTGCATGGCACCGTCTCTCATTGATTTAGACGCCGTGGCAGTATTTGCCGCGGCGTCTAAGGGGTTAAACAGTGCGGGATGGCGCCAACACCCTCCCGTGCTGTAACTTCTGGTCCCGCTACAAAGCCCCTTACCAGCATCAGGACGTAGCTACACGTCCAATGTCGGTAAGGGGTTAACCAGACAGGTTCCACTCAGAACAGGCCTCGCCATGGTAGACCAAAAAAATTGGGCAAACACAGCCCCTGACACGCGTTTCGCGTGGGCTTCCTCTTTACCCATTGATCGTGACAACCTATATAAAGGCAATCAAAACACTACATACCTTAACTGGTGCTCTCCATAAGGAGAGATGTTCCCCTTCTCTCAGCCACTCATTGCCTCCCACCCAGTCAAGCCAGTATCTTTCTGCTCTACACCGATGAGGGGCAAAACCCCGAAACGGTCGTATGTAGAGGAGCGTCATTGGCTTGACTAATAGTCCTTTTTGCTTCTCAAGTTTCAGTGAATCAGAAGTATATTGAGGATTTGAGAGGGCGCAGTGAGCTTCCCAGCTCCTTTCCCATAATGCCTTGTGATATGAAGATGCTTAGTAGTGGGCTAAAAGGCAATCAAAACACTACACACCTTAACTGGTGCTCTCCATAAGGAGAGATGTTCCCCTTCTCTCAACCTATATAGAGGGTAAGACATATCCATATTTAAATACTGTTTACACTTCGAACTGTATTGTCATGTGCAGATTTCATTTTGAACATTTAGATATCGTTTGATATATGCTTGTAATGTTAATGTCCATTCAGAACTGATATTTATTTTTCATATGCTTTATTATAGGCACCTTATGTGCTATAGCCATTACTAGTAGATATAGGGAATTGTCCGTCTGTGCTTTAGAAAAATACATATATATTTGTTACTGTGGATAGTGTGTATATATATATATATAGTGTGTATATATCGAATTTACCTGTAATGTTTGTACACCCCTCTATGGCTGTCTTTGGTACCACTGTTTCACCCTGTTAAGTATTTAGGTGCTTTTATCTTTGATAAAATATCTTGGCCTTTCCTGGACGCCGCTCTGACAAGCCGTGGATTCAGCCATTTGTTTTTAAATATTTTGTCTTTAATAAAAATATTTTTTGTATTCTGGCGGTACTATTTCATACTCTGTGAATATTTGTTTAGAGCTGGTTTGCGCTGGTATTTAATGAGTTTAGAATTATTGAAAATCACATGGTTACTACAGTTGAAAAAATAATAATAATCTTTATTTATATAGCGCCAACATATTCCGCAGCACTTTACAAATTCAAGGGTAAACATACAGACATTACACATTAAAAGTACTTACAAATGAGACACATGGTGAGAGCTTACAATCTCTTAGGGTGTATGGGTGAAACATACGGTAAGAAGTGCCAAGTTTACAATGGTCCGGCCATGTTTCATAAATAGGGGGTGGTTTAAGGCTCGGACTGGGCCGCCGGGGGACCCGGGCTCCCCGGGGCCGGCCCGCGCATCCGGTCCCTGAGGCGCCGGACTGCGTTCCACCCGAGAGCCCAGAGGACCTGGGCCCGGTAGCCAGGAAACTAATGTCCCCGACTCCGGGGCTACACGGTGTCAGCGGAGCACAGCCGCCACTAGCGTCTGCGCTCCGCTCCGGCTGAATCTCCCCCGCAGGTCTGAAACGCATTAGGCCTTTCAGCCTGCACGGGTGCCGCCCCTACTGATGACGTAGGCGGCGCGATGACCGTCACTTCACCGCGCCGCCCTTGCAGGGCTCCGGCACGTTACGGAGCCGCGCCTCGGTATGAGGCCAGAGCAGGAGCCCGAGCCAGGTAAGTGGTCTGTTTGTTGTTTTTTTTTTTTTTTTAACTTACAGGGGTCCTGGCTACAGGGTGGCTCTGACTTACAGGGGGGTCCCTGGCTTACAAGGGGGGCTCTGCAATACAGGGGGTCCCTTGGCTACAATGGTGGGCTCTGACTACAGGGAGGTCCCCTTGGTACAAGGGGGTTACTGACTACAGGGGGTCCCTGGCTACAAGGGGGTCCTGACTACAGGGGGGTCCCTGGCTACAAGGGGGTCCCTGACTACAGGGGTCCCGGGCTCCACGGGGGGGCTCTGACTACAGGGGGTCCTGGGCTACAAGGGGGTATGGCATCCAGGGGTCCCTGGCAAAAGGGGGGCTCTGACTACAGGGGGTCCCCTGGGCTACATGGGGGCTCTGACTCAGGGGGTCCTGGCTACAAGGGGTCCCTGACTACAGGGGGTCCTGCTACATGAGGGGGGGCCTGACTACAAGGGGGCCCCTGGCTACAAGAGGGGGGCCTCTGATACAGGGCGGTCCCTGATACAAGGGGCGGCTCTGACTAAGGGGGTTCCCTGGCTACAAGGGGGTCCCTGGCTACAAGGGGGGTCCCTTGGCTACAAGGGGGAGCTTGGCTACAATGGGGGCTCTGACTACAGGTGGGGTTCCCTGGCTACAAGGGGGTACCTGACTCAAGGGGGTCCCTGGCTACCAGGGGGTCCCTGGCTACACGGGGGGGCTCTGACTACAGGTGGTCCCTGGCTACAAGGGGGTCCCTGACTACAAGGGGGTCCATGGGCTACAAGGGGGGCTTCTGACTACAGGGGGTCCCTGGCTACAATGGGGTGGCTCTGATACAGGGGGGTCCCTGGA
This sequence comes from Phyllomedusa bahiana, assembly GCA_025379985.1. Lineage (NCBI taxonomy): Eukaryota > Metazoa > Chordata > Amphibia > Anura > Hylidae > Phyllomedusa > Phyllomedusa bahiana. The sequence continues at coordinate 21,751 of JAODAL010028063.1, read as the reverse complement.
ACGAAGGGGGGTCCCTGAATACAGGGGGTCCCTGGCTACAAGAGGGGGGCTTGACTAAAGGGGGCCCCTGGCTACAAGAGGGGGGCTCTGGGCTACAGGGGGTCCCTGCTACATGGGGGCGGGCCTCTGAATACAGGGGGTCCCTGGCTATCTACAGGGTGGGCCTCTGACTACAAGGGGGCCCGGTCTACCAACAGGGGTCCCTGGCTACCTAAAAGGGGTCCCTGGCTACAAGGAGGGAGCCCTGGCTACAAGGGGGGGGGGGCCCTGGCTACAAGGAGAGGGCCCTGACTACAAAAGGGGCACTGGCTACCTACACGGGGCCCCTGACTACCTAAAGGGGGGCCCTGCCTACCTAAAGAGGGCCCTGGCTACAAGGGGGCCCCTGACTACCTAAAAGGGGGCCCTGGCTACAAGGGGGGCCCTGGCTACAAAGAGGGCCCTGACTACAAAAGGGGCCCTGGCTACAAAGAGGGCACTGGCTACAAAGAGGGCCCCTGACTACAAAAGGGGCCCTGAGTACCCCTGGTTACCTAAGGGGGATCCCTGGCTACCTAAGGGGGGTCCCCTGGCTACAAAGGGCGGGGCCCTGGCTACAAGGGGCCCCTGCTTACAAGGGGCCCTGGCTTCAAGGGGAGGCCCTGGCTACAAGGGGGGCCCCCCTGGCTACATACAGGGGGGCCCTGGCTACCTTTCAGGGGGCCTGACTACAAGGGGGGCCATGGCTACCTAAAGGGGGGCCCTGGCTATAAGGGGGGCCCTGACTACAAGGGGGGGCCCTGACTACCTAAAGGGACGCCTTGACTACCTACAGGGGGGCCCTGACTACAAAAGAGGCCCTGGCTACCTAAATAGTAAAGGGGCCCTGACTACCTTACACGTAGCTAAAGGAGGGGGGGCATGACTCTACCTGCACACTACCTAAAGGAGGACCCCTACTGCTGCAAAAATACCTAAAGGAGGCCTTAACTGCCGGTACACTAATTCATGGGAAGCCATAACTGCCTCTTATACTACCTAAAGGGGGTCCCTAACTGCTTTGCAGAATATATAAAAGGGGAAACTAACTACTACCAGCTTACCTAACTGGGGAGACCACCCTACCTACAGACTGGGGCCTTGCTATTTGCCTAACATACTAGGGTCTGTCTGTATACCTCCTGGTAATATAATTGCACGAGGGCAGCAGAACATAGTTGTAGCATTATCTCCATGAGGTTAGTCCTTTCCTCACCCTCCAACCCCTTAGGATACTAGGCCTCTAAGTTTATGGCTTGTACCGCTCTCCCACCCTGGGAAGTTTGTTACAGAGGTGGGAATAGGTAAGAGATGCTGGAAATTGAGGATTCTAAGATATTTGTGTGTAATTTCAGCAGGGAAGAGTGGTGGCCGTGGAAAGCATCATGGCGGTTGTGGAACGGATGCAGAGGAAAGGGGATAAGAACGACTCATGTGAGAAGAGAACGACTACTCAGAATAGGAAACATTCTCCGGTGATGTCCCTGTTTCAGGGTTATGTTATTCTATATTGGATCAGTGCTGTTATTCAACTGTAATGTGATTGTGACCTGAGCTGGTGCTGTTTTGATCTCTATGTGGTCTCTATATGGCAGTGTTTGTAGGTTATACCGAGCTGGTATCTGACCACTATGTGGTCCTCTATATGGCGGTTGTGGTGTTGTAGGTTTATACCTGAAGCTGGTGTCTGACATTCTATCGTGGTCTCTTTATGGCGGTGTGTTGTAGGTTATTCTGAGCTCGGTTGTCTGACCTCTATGTGGTTCTCTATTATGGTGGTGTTGTAGGTTATACCTGAGCTGGTGTCTGACCTCTTTGTGGTGTGGTTTTAGGTGTTACTGAGCTGGTGTCTGACCTCTATGTGGTCTCTATATGGTCGGTGTTGTAGTTATACTGAGCTGGTGTCTGACCTCTATGTGGTCTCTATTGGTGTGTTGTAGGTTATAACCTTGCAGTGGTGTCTGACCTCTATGTGGTCTCTATATGGGCGGTGTTGTAGGTTATACCTGAGCTGTGTCTGTCTCTATGTTCTGGTCTTTATATGGTGGTTGTTGTAGGTTATACATGAGCTGGTGTTGGACCTTATTTGGGTCTCTATATGGCGGTTGTTGTTGTAGGTTATACCTGAGATGGTGTCTGAACCTCTATGTGGTCTCTACTGGTCGGTGTTGTTGGTTATTCTGAGCTGGTGTCTGCCCTCTATGTGTCTCTATAGGTGATGTTGTAGGTTATATCGGAGCCGGTATAAATGCCAGAGTTACATGTGTCCTGGATTGACCCTGTGATAGGAGTTACTCCTTTACTTTCATTGCTGGTGTTTATTTTTAGGACGGGGTGGTGAGGTGCGTGACCAAGGGAAACGTGGAGGGGGATATTGTATGGTGGGTGGAGGGGGATATTGTATGTGGGTTATTGGAGGGGGATATTGTATGTGGGTGGAGGGGGGATATTGTATGTGGACTATTGGATGGGGGATATTGTATGTGGGTGAGGTGGTGGGGTTTATCGTATGTGGGTGGTGGGGGATATTGTATGTGGAATATTGGTGGGGGATATTTGTATGTGGGTGGGGGGGGATATTGTATATGGTGGAGGGAATATTGTATGTGGGAGCGAGGGGGATATTGTATGTGGGGTGGAGGGGGATAGTGTAGTGGGTGGAGGGGGATACGTGTATGTGGGTAGAGGGGGATATTGTATGTGGGTGGAGGGGAAATTGTAAGTGGGTGGAGGGGGATATTGTTTGTGGGTGGAGGGGGATATGGATGGAGCTACTTAGCCCTGTGTCTATGATATGTTTAGACTGACAAATGTGGAGATACAGATATGTGACTCTTTGCTAATGAAATCACATAATACAGTTCTTTTTTGCACACTGTATTTATGTGGTTTAAAATGGGCGCATTTATGTCAGAGAGGACGGTATATTTTCATGAACAGCTAGGGGGTGGGCCCCGATGATCAATTCCCTGTGGGCCCCCCAGACCCCAACAGTCGCACTGGGTGGTTTCATGAAAAAAATGGATGACCTGCACCAGGGACTGTAAATTCTATATACAGATAAGTGCCTGTGAGTGCCCTAGTGTAGAGGACGAGTGACAAAATGTGATGTGTGATAGCAGATTAGGTAATCTTGGTGGGCCAGGACTGTCAGACTGAGAAGATGTATTTTCAGGGCCCTTCTTAAAACCGGTCTGAGGGAGTGTTGTGAATGTATGATTGCCCGCGTAGCATATTCAAAGAATTGGTGCTGCACGTTGTGAAATCTTGTAGGCGGGCATGAGAGGTTGGTTGATTGTATGAGTGTAACATGATATCAGCAGCAAGCGGAGAGAGCGGGTCGGTGGTAGACAGAGATGAGGGAGGTGATGTAGGGGGATGCAGCATTGTGGAGAGCCTTTATGGGTGAGAGTGATGAGTTTTATACTGTATCCTGTACTGGAGATGGGCAACCTGTGCAGTGCTGACCCACAGGGGTATAGAGTAGAGGCGTCAGTATAGCGGCTGGAAGAGAAAAGATGATCCTGGCTGTTGCATTCAGGTCAGCTTCGGAGAGGGGAGATTTTTGCAGAGAGGTGAGACCGATAAGCAGGAGTTGCAGTAGTCTAGGTCGACGAAAGATTAAGGAGCCAGGAATGAGAGTTTGAGTTTGTTTCCACAGTGAGAGAAACGGACGGATTTTGGAGATATTTCTTGAGGTGCAGGGGCCAGGAGCGGGCAAGGGATTGGAGCTATGGGGTGAAGGTCAGATCAGAATTTAATTAAACCAAGAACAGCGGGGCCTGGCTGCCTAGGAGAAATGGTCGGTACCACATACAGCAACAGAAATAGCAGGGTGGGGTTGGTTAGTAGATGGCGGAAAGACAAGAAGTTCAGTCTTAAGGCATGTTCACACGGTTTAAATGGGGCAGTATTTCGGTCCGTAATGTACGCACCGATGTGCCGCCGATTACGGGCCGAAAACGGACACCAATTCATTACGGTAATTAAAGTTCATAGAGAACTATGGGTTTTACGTTCCTCTACCGCCCGGCGGCTTCGTCACTTTCAGCGGAGTATACGCGTGCAGGCATGTGATTGTCTAGATGGACGGCGAGCGAGTTGACGGACCCCGACTCACTCCCCCGCTCCCGCCCCGCCACGGCACAAGGAATAAATTGATGGGGCGTAATTACGTTTTCCCGCATTATAGCCGTGTGAACATAGCTTAGTGAGGTTAGTTTCCAGAATGAGAGAGGGACATGATGTCAGCAGACAGCAGACAGACATCTCTGGTTGTTTTGTTGCAGGGCTGGAGTGATGTCACGGGAGGAGGTGTTATAATTGGATGTTCATCCGCATAGTGCTGGTACTGGAAGCCAAATCTACTGTGGTTTGTTCAAATGGGGGATGTATACAATGAAAAGAGGAAAGGACCTAGAAACTGATCCCTGAGGAACTCCAACAGCAAGAGGAAGAGGAGAGGATGGTCGAACGGAAATGAGACACTGAAGGAGCGGTCAGAGAGGTAGGACGAGAAACCAAGCGTGAGACCCCCCGGTTTGTCCTGGATACCGATGGTGCTGGCATGGGAGGAGAAGTTGGTGATCAACAGTGTCAAATGTGCAGAGAAATCCAAGAAGAGAAGCAGCAAGGAGTAGTACCCTGAGGGATTTTGCTGTTAGGAGGGGGTCAATTTGAGACTTTAAACTAAGGCAGATTTCCGTGGAGGTGTAGGGTTGGGAAACCTGATTGCAGAGGTTCAAGACGAGAGTTAGTGGAGAGATAGCGGAGTTAGGCGAGATGTAGACCAAGTGTTCCAGGGTTTTAGAGATGAGGGCAGGTTAGAGACTGGACGTAGTTGGCTGCATAGGATTGGGTCAGAGAGGGGCTTTTTTAGTAAAGGGGTTATGATGGCCGTGTTGAAGGAAGATGGAAAGATCCAGTGGAGAGAGAGAGGTTACAGATAGCTAGTAGGTGAGAGAGGACAGATGGTGAAATAGACTGGACGAGGCTGGTATGGCTTGGCCGTCAGTTAGAGCTATTGTGGCCGGGGGCGCGCAGATGGAGATGCCTGGACACTTCTTCCTCTGTCGTGGGTCAAGGGATGAGAGTAGATTAGGGGACTGTGCGGGGAGGGACTGGATGAGTATTATTTGGGGATTGTGGATGTTTTGCCGGATTTTTTCAATTTTGTTCTTCGAAGTGAGTGGCCAGTCTTCAGCACAGGGTCAGTGACTGGAGGGCCTGAGCTTTAGGCCTTAGGAGGGAGTGGAAGGTGTCCAAGAGGCGTTTTGGGTTGGTTGTGTGTAGTGTTGAGATGTGGGAGGTGAATATTTTTGTTTGCCGTAGTGAAGGCAGTGTGATAAGTCGCTGAGATGATTTTGTAGTGGAGGAATTCTGCAGGTAGCTTGCTTCATTTCGAGACTTTAACTAAGGGCAGTTTCCGTGCGTGTAGGGTGCCGGAAACTGATTGGCAACGAGGCGCTCAAGATGAGAGTTCTCCGTGGAGACCTATTAGCCCGTGATTAGGCGCAAGCTCAGGTAGACCAGTTGTTCCAGGAGGTTAGAGTTGAAGGGGCAGGTTAGAGACTGGTCGGTAGTTGGCAGCATAGGGATGGGTCCAGAGGAGGTGTTTTTTATAAAGGGGTATATGATGTGCGTGTTTGAAGGAGATGGAAAGATCCCAGTGGAGAGAGAGAGGTTACAGTTGAGTAAGGTGAGAGAGGACAGCTGGAGAAATAGATCTGGACGAGGTGGGATGGAATGGGGTCAGTAGAGGCATGTGTGGGGCGCACAGACAGGAGAAGCCTGGGACACTTAATTCCTCTGTCTTCGCGTCACAAGGGCCTGAGAGTAGATTAGGGGATGTGAGGGGAGGGACACGGATGGGTATTATTTGGGGATTGTGATGGTTTTGCCGGATATTTTCAATTTTTTTGTCTTCGAATTGTGAGTGGCCAGGTCTTCAGCATCAGAGGTCATTGACCAGAGATTGAATTAGGCCTTAGGGACGGGAGTTGGTAGGTGGTAAAAGGAGGCGTTTTGGGTATTGTTGTGTAGTGTTGAGATGTGCGAGGTGAAATATTTTTGTTTGGCGCAGTGAAGGGCAGTGTGGATAAGTTCTGAGCATGAATTTGTGTAGGAGAAAGTCTGCAGGTACTTTGACTTTCTACACAGCCGCTCAGCACACTAGAACATCGCTGGAGAAAACGAGTCTGACGTTGGTGTGCCAGGCTTTGCGGGCGTCTGAATCTGGTGGGTGCGGTGTGTGAGTGGTGCCAACATGTCCAGGGTGGTTGGAGAAGTTTCATTGTAACGTTTGACAGCCTGGTTAGGACAGCGATGAGGGAGGAGATTGGGGGTAGTGAGGGACTTATGGTGTCTTGTGAGTTAATGGTATTAATGGAGTGGGATATTTGGAATGTGTGGTGAGCAGGTTTGTCCAGAGAAGGTGAGAATTACGTGATAATTGAAGGAGATAAGGTTTTGGTCAGAGAGCATAAGGAGGAATAGTGGAAGTTAGAAATTGAGGGAAAGATGACAGAGACAAGATCCAGAGAGTTCCCCATCCTTGTGGGTTGGGGGAGAGTCCAAGTAAACTGCGAGAGGCCAGATGGAGGAGGTCTAATGAAAGAAACTGTGAGGCAGAAGGAGACCATGGGGTCATCAATGGGGATGGTTGAATCACCCATGATGAGAAGGTGGGTTATTTCAGTAGAGGAGGGGAAGGGTGGGAGCCAGGCGGCCAAAATGATCCATAAACTTGCAGGGAGTGCCGGGGGGGTATGTACTACGACAACTGCGACTCTGATGGAAAATGGCGAAAAGATCTGGAGGGTCGTGAACATCAAAGGAGGGGAAAGTGAGGGAGGAGGATGCAGGGGGGAATGACCTGCCAGTAAGTGGCAGTGTGGAGAAAGGAGTATGCCAACTCCTCCGCCCCCGGCACTGTTTCAGGTCCTGGGGGTGTGGGTGAAGTGTAGCCCACCATAGAGTGAAGAGCGGAGGGAAAGCGGGCTGTCAGTATTGCTGTAGCCATGTTTTCTGTGAGGGATAGCAGGTTGAGGGGAGTTGGAGAGAAAAAGGTCATGAACAGTCAGAGAGTTGTTGAAGACGAAATCGGGCGTTCCATAAAGCACACACTTAAAAGCGGCAGAAAAGACGTTACAGCGAATAGCAAGCAGGTTTTCTATGGGAGGGAAGAGGAGGAGGTGGGATGAGCAGTAAGGAGGGTGAGGCCCGGGTTTAGAGAGATGTCCCTGCAAGCAAGAAGCAGGATAATGTGAACAGAGACAGCAGATGGTTCAGTGATGAATAGAGTGGCGTTTGTGCGAGTAATGTGAGATGGAGGCTTTGGGGTGGTTGAAAAGGGAAAATAGAGTGTGGATGAGTACAAGTGAGGGGAAGGGAGGAGGAGGAAGCTTATGTGGATTTAAAATGCTCTGAGGGCAAGATTTAGGGTGGTAGATAGGAGGCAGATGGCTGCAATTGGTCAGATAGTAGTAGCAAGCATGGTAATTAGGAGTATGCAAAGAAGGTGCAGCTACTTACAAAAAGGCATGAGTTCGCAATGCTCCCTTATGCTCACTTCTGACTTCAATTCTGGGATAATTCTGAGGATTGCCACTTCTAAATTTCACTTCGAAAAATGCTACTTCTAAATTTGGCACGGTGAAATTGGGCCGCAGACCTCGGTCCAACGACCACAGATCTGCAAACTTATACTCAACTATGATGTGTTCAAATTGAGCATTCAGGGCCTTCAGGTGTTGTAATGGGGGGAGCTACAAATAGCTCTGCACAAAGCAGACACTTCAAGGGGAATATTCTGGGATTGATGGCTACACACATCAAACTCAGGATAAAATTATGGAAAGACAGAGCTGGGCCAAAATATCTTAGACAAAAAATGTACCATTTTTAACACAAGCAGAGACAATTAGACATATAATGCGGTGGTTTGGCTGGGATTTGCTGTTCACCAGACAACACGTACCATAAAGATGTCTATCGAGTACAGCCATGGGTGGGGAAAGATATGGATGAAGGGAGGCAGATAGGGAATTTTAAGCTTAGTTTCCCCCACAAATAAAGTTTTTTGGAATCCTTTGGGCAATAACCCAAAACGGGCCCAAAAATAAATTTTTTTAATCTCTGCCCCCCAAAATTTTTGAAAACCAGACGGGAATCAAAAAAATTTTAAAACGGCACAAAAGGTTTTCCTTTTTTTTTAAAATTTTGGGAAAAATTAAAAAAGGTTTTCTTAAAACCCTCAAAGTTTTTTTGCTTTTGACCGCTCCTCAGGCAGACTATTGCCCCAAATTCATATTTCTCATGATGAAGAAGGTTTTTTCCCCTTTCCGGAGACGGATTTTTTTTTTTTTCTCTAGTTGGGGAAATTCCCCCCTTGTCTTTTGAGGAGGTTTTACATGGAATAGCTTTTAACCACTCTTTTTGTAGGGACCATGTATATGCTGTAGGGGTTTTCCCGGTTTAGTGGTAGTCAGGTAAAATGACACAGGTTTTGAGGTTTCAAAAAATAAACAAAAATGTTGTCTCTTGGGGGACCCAAACAACAAAGAACATGTTACTTTTTGCTTGTTAACAAACCCCGTTAAACACAGTCTTTTTTCCAAATAACAGAAAATTAAAAACAGGGAACAGCCTCACCCGGGGCAGTGGCACAGATTCCACAGCAAAAATGGGCAGCTTGATCCCTTTACAGCAAACTAAAGGCTTCAGCTTTCTCAGACCCGTTCCCTAATTTAGCTGTGGGCAGCTGCCCCTTACCACCTGGTAAAGGGCCCGGGCTGGAGATGGGGCCGAACCCTTTTTTACCCAGGCTCCCTTTTGGGCGCTCCCTTAAAAACCCGAACCTGAACTACCATAACAATTTAAAACAGTTCAGAACATTAAAAATTGGTTTTGGGAAAAAGGTAGAGTGTTTTTACAAAAACCGAGGCCCCCCATCTGGGTTTTTACATTTCCTTTCCCCTCCCCCACAATGCTTGGTCTCTTTAAAATTTTTTATATAAATTAATCATTTGGTTTTTTTTCCCTTTGTATTTTTAAAAGGAAATTTTTTTAGGCTAGGTTTTACAGGCTTATTCAGCTTGGGGAAAATTGGGGGGGACGGATTTCGCCCGCAATTACGGCATGTGTACGGGGGCGGGGTGGGGCGGGGGGGCCGGTAGCCCACCGACCCCATAGACTTTCATTATCCACGGTGCATATCCCACCGGGATAATGTGCATGTCACTTTCTCCCAGCTCGCCATATTTCGCGAGCAGTGAGAGGAGACGGAATCCAAAGTTCTCTATGAGAACTAGGATTACCACAATGTCTGGGACAGATTTCGGACATATTAGAGCGCAGTACGGCGCGCAATACGGAACAAAATCTGTCCCAAAATCAGCCGTGTGAACATAGCCTTAGGGTTTGTTTTGGTGTGTTTTCAGCACCTATTGCTGATCCCTCTGACTCATATTTTCTGAATGTCCTTTTTTTTTTACTATTTATTGCCCTTCTAACTGAAGGTAGAAGCCATCCTGGATTTAATTTTAATCGCCTATACTTATTGCCTATATGAATACATTTTGGTAATATAATTCTCCAAAGTATATTTAAAGCCCTCCTATTTAGCTTCTACATCATTATTTCATAATAGCTGCTCCCAATCTATGTTCTATAGTGCAGTCCTTAACTCCTTACCTCCAGAGCCAGTTTTGGCCTCTCTGACAGAGCCCCATTTTTAAAATCTGGCATGTGTCATTTTATGTGAGAATAACTTTTTGACACTTGTGATTCAGAGACTGTTTTCTCGTGACACATTGTGCTTTAAGTTAGTAAGAAATTTTGGTCCAAAAAGTCTTTGTTTACTTGTGAAAAATATCAAAGTATTGTGAAAAATGTAAAAAATTTACCATTTTCAAACTTCAAAAATTTTTGTGTGTAAGACAGATCGTTATTCCAGTCAAGATAGTTTATAACTAGCATCTACCATATGTCCACTGTAGGTTGGCATCATGTTTAGAAATTTAGTAGTAATTTTCAAATTTTCAAGAAAATTTGCATTATATATTTTTTTTAGGGACCAGTCCAGCTCTGACGTGGCTTTGATTGGCCTGTATGTTAGATAACCCCATAAATGACTCCAACTACATCCCTTAAAGTATTCAAAACAGAATTTAGGAAGTTTGTTAACCCATTAGGTTTTTACAGCAATTAAAGCAAAGTTTCACTTTTTTTTGCAGATTTCCAATTTTTATCCATTATTCACAAGAACACAGTAGAATTGACCAGGGAAATGCCACTTAATACTCCCCAGATTTTGCCGTTTTCAGAGATACTCCATATGTGGCCCTAGTGCGCTATTTGGCTCAATCACAAGCCTCAGAATAGGAGGAGCAACTACTGAACTCTGGGTTCTCATTTTCATTACGATTTCATTTAGGCACCATTACAGGTTTGCTGACACCCAAAGGTGCTAAAACTTAATAAACACCTCTAAAAAGACCCCATATTGGAAAGTACACCTTTTAAGGAATATATGCTTGGGTATAGTAAGTATATCGACCCCACAGGTGTTTCACAAATTTTTTTAGCATTAGGCTATGAAAATGAAGACTTTTTTTCCAACAATCTGCAATTTTAGCTGAAAATGTTTAATTTTTACAAAGAATCCTTGAAAAAAAGCACCCTAAAATTTATTACAAAATTTCTTCCAAGTTCGGCAATACCCTACATGTGGGTGTAAATTGCTGTTTGGGCGCATGGCAGGGTATACAAGGGAGGGAGCGCTATTTGGCTTTTGGAACGCAGATTTTGGTGGGGCCATGTCACATTTGCAAAGCCCCCAAAGTACCAAAAAAGGTGAAACCTTCCAGAAGTTGCCCTATGGTTTCAACACCCCTCATGGATCTCATCGAGGGGTGTATTATGCATTTTGGATGCACAGGTGTTCCATAGTTTTTTTTAGCATTGGGCCAAAAAAATGGGGGGAAAAAACGCAGTTCCGTCATTGTTTTTTGGGTTTCAATTTTACTCCGTCCACTGTGCAGTGTAAATGACTGGATAACTTTACTATGCTGGTCGGTACAATTGCAATGATATACATTTTCTATAGTTTTTTTATGTTTTATTAATTTTACACAATAGAAATATGCCTACAAAAAAATTGCGTTTTTATGTTGTCCTATTCTGACAGCCATAACTTTTTTATTTTTCTGTATATGGAGCTGATTATGGGCTTGTTTTTTATGGGATAAGTTAACATTTTTATTGGTACCATTTTGGGCTGCATATGACACTTTGAACACTTTTTATTAAGGTTTTTGTGAGGTATTTTGAACAAAATACAGTATTCCTGATAGTGTTTTTAATTTTTTACAGCAGTCACTGTGGGATATAAATGACATGCTAGCATTACTCAGCAGGTTGATACGATTACAGCGATACCCAATATGTATTTTTTTTTATGTTTTACTGCTTTTACAGAATAAAAACACTTATTTTGCATCGCCATAGTCTGAGATCCATAACTGTTTTATTTTTTGTGTGTACAGAGATGTTTAGGGGCTTGTTTTTTGTGGGATGAGTTGACATTTTTATTGGTATAATTTTTTTTGGGAGGAAGGCTTTTTGATCAGTTTTAAATCTGGTTTTTAGAAACCAGGGTGAATAAAATACTTCAATCCTATTAGTGTTTTTTATTTTATTTTTAAACAGCGCTTACCGTGCAGTATACGTGACAAGTTAGTTTTACTCTGTGGGTCGATGCGATTACGGTGAAACCCAGTTTATATAGTTTTAAAAAAACAGCGCTTAGAAAAAAAAAAAAAAAAGTGTTTTTATTGTGTAAAACAATATTTATGCATAGCTATCTTCTAATAGCCAGAACTTTTTTTAATTTTTCAGTATACAGAGCTGTGTAAGGCCTTTTTTGTTGCGGGATGAACCTACGTTTTAATTGGTACTTATATGAGTTTTTGATCACTTTTTATTACATTTTATGTGCTGCGGGATGAACGAAAATCACAATTCTTTGATTATTTTGTTTTTTTAAAGGCGTACATCGTATGGGTAAATTAACATGACATATTTCTAGAGCATGTCATTATGCACGTGGTGATACCAAATATGGGTGCTTTATTTTTTATTTTTTGGGGGGGTCATTGCCGTTTATAAAGGGGCAAAGGGCAGTATATGTGTTTTATTTTTCGTGTTTGTGTTTTCCTTTTTTCCTTTTTTTAAACTTTTTTACACTTTTTTCGCTTTTTCCCCAAAGGGGAATTGTAGGAGAGATCTTCAAATCTCTCATACAATAGGAGATAAGCACACAGCTTATTGCTGTGTACTGGTCTCCATGGCGACTGTCAAACACCCTGCCCGGCAATGCCCACAATATATTGCCGGGCAGGGTGTTGTCACAGACGGCCCCGGAAGTGTCTTTCACGTCCTGGGCCGTCTGGTAGAAGACCGTTGCCGCACGATCGTGTGGCAGCTGCGACGAGAGCAGGCAGAAGGAGCTCACTCCTCCTGCCTGTGACTTAGCTCCAATGATCTTAATTGATCATCGGAGCAAAGAGGTTAAACACGAGGGTGGAGCTCACTCCGGCCACGGGTGATGTGGCATAAGGCCAGTGGTAATATACCGCTGGTCCCATTATGTCGATCGGTTGGGGCTCGCTTGTAAGCCTGCACGATCGCCAGGACGTACCCATACGTTGATTTGTAGGAATGCACTTATGGGTACGTCTAATGTCAGGAAGGGATTAATAAGGGGAAATCTGCCTTTTTAAAATTAAATCTTTAGGCCTCGCGGTCTGTGTTTGTTTTTTCCAGTTTAGGTTTTAAGTAATTATATTGTGGTCGCTATTGCCAAGGTTTCAGAAACAGTGACCGCTTCAACAAGTTCTGCTTTGTTAGAAATGACCAGATCCAACAGTATATCACTTCTAGTGGGATCTTCCAGGAACTGGCCCATAAAATTATCCTGTAACACAGGGGTCCCCAACAGCCGGACCGCGGACCGGCACTGGGCCTTAACCCATCCCCTGCCGGTCCGCTGCGCCGGCTACAGCTGATGCCGGCCGCCCGGTGACTGTAATCCGGCCGCGCAGATTTAGCAGCTGCGCTCAGCGTGCGGCTGCATCATAGAGGAAGCAGGGACAGCTCTGCCCCTGTTTTCCCTATCGTTGTAGATGCGGCGCTCACGAGGGCGTATTTGAAAATGATAAAGCGGGGGGGGGGGTGTTTTTGAGGGAGAAAGTGACGTCAAACCCTCCGCGCCCCCCTCGTGCTGTCGGCTCCCGGGGGGGAGGAGGGGGGGTGGGCCCGGGGGACCCGGGGAAATTTTGAGGACTTCTTATTATTTTTTTTTTTTTTTTCCCTGGCTCCCAAACTGGGGTCGGGGGGCTTTTCCTGGGGGCAGCACTACTGGGGGCTTTTTACCCTTGGGGGGGCGCATTACTGGGGGGCGCTATCTCTTTACATCCCCAACTCTCCCTTTTTTGGCGGGGGGGTCCCGCTATTTGGGGTCCCCTCCCCCCCTCCCGGGGGGTTGGCATTCCTCCGCCCGCCTGCAGGGGGCCCGGGGGGGTCCTTTTTTAAATTCCGGGGGAAAAAGGAGAGAGGGGGTGGTGCGCTCTCTTGCCCCCGGGGGGACCGCTCCTTTAAAAGGGGGGGTTGAAGGGGGGCCCCGCGGGGGGCCGCTCACCCGCCCGCGGTCTCACGGGTGGGGGAGGAGGGGGGGATCGCTCCCTCCCCCCTTTTCCCCCTGTATGTAGGGGCCCCGGGGGTGGGGCGCCGTACTTACATTTTCAGCGGCGCAGGGGGAAGAACGCCGGCTGAGGGGAGTGACGCGCGGCTGCTCTCACTTCCCCCCGCCGCCGGAGGAGGTTTGGGCAGGAGCCTGGTGAGGTTTAGTGGATTTTTTTTTTTATTTTTATTAGCTTTAGGGGGGGTCTAACCCGGCTTAAAAGGGGAAGCAACTTTTCCTGGCAACAAAAGGGGGGAAACCCCTGGCAACAATGGGGGCATTTCCCGGCAAAGGGGGGGGCACTACCTGGCCAACAGATGGGGGGACTACTGGGGTAACAGAGGGGCTACCCCGGCAACAGGGGGGGGCACCCACCTGGCAACAAAGGGGGGGCCCCTACCTGGCAACAAAGGGGGGCTACCTGGCAACAGAAAGGGGGCACTTTCCCGGCTAACGAGGGGGCACTACCTGGGAACAGGGGGGGGCACCCACCCGGCAACAATGGGGGCACTACCTGGCAACAAAGGGGGCAAATACAGGGGAAAAAAAGGGGGGCCCCTACCTTTGGCAAAAAAAGGGGGCATACCTGGCTAACAGAGGGGGGGCATACCCTGGCAAAATGGGGGATACTTGGCTAACGATGGGGGCATACCGGCTAACAGATGGGGGTACCTGGTAAAAGTGGGGGCCCCTACTGGCTAACAGAGGGGGCACTACCGGCTAAAGATGGGGGCACTATGGCTAAAAGATGGGGGCACTCCCTGGAAAACAATGGGGGCTACTGGCAACAATGGGGGGCACACTGGCCCCCCAAAGGGGGCACTACCTGGAACAATGGGGGCCCCCCTACCTGGAACAGAGGGGGCATACTGGTAAAGGGGGGCATACTTGGCTAACAATGGGGCCCTCCCTGGTAAAAAAGGGGGGCACCTACTGGCTAAAAAAGGGGGGGCTCTACCTGGCTAAAAATTGGGGCTCTACCTGGTACAGAGGGGGATTATTTGGGTACAAGGGGGATTACCACCCCTGAAAGGGGGAATACCTGGTTATGGGGGGGCCTATCCCTGGTAAAAGGGCATTCCCTGGCTTTTTCCAAAGCCGTTATGCAGTTTGGTGGAGTGGGTGGGCTTTTTGGGGGGGTGGCAACGACAGTGGGCGTGCCCCATGAAATTTTGCCGCTGGGCGCCCCGCCACTACACTTCCTTTTTCACTTTCAAAAGTTGGCCTATGAGCTACTTGGGGCACATACGGGGGGCAAGCTATTCTGGGGCCCAGCTATCTCGGGGGCAGCCTACTGAGCAGCTATCTTGGGGGAGCTATCTCTGGGGCAATGCTTTGGGGGGCTATTTGGGGGGGCTATCTCGGGGGCAGATACGGGGGGGGAGCTGTCTCTGGGGCAGCACTAGGGGCATCTTCTCTGGGGGCAGCATACGGGGGCAGCTATCTCTGGGGGAGCATCTGGGGCAGCTATCTTGGGGCAGATGCGGGGCAGTATTCTGGGGGCGCACTTGGGGCACTATCTCGGGGCGCACTACGGGGGGAGTATTTTGGGGGCGCACTACTGGGGAAGCTATCTTGGGGGCAGCACTGCTGGGGAGCTATTTTTGGGGGGCCCCAGCACTTGGGGCGTATCTCTGGGGCAGCATACTGGGGCAGCATACTGGGGCTGCTATCTCTGGGGCGATAGGGGCAGCTATTATGTTTCATTACTAGGGGGGAGTATTATTTTTATTATTTCGGGGGGGGGAAAGCAGTATATTATACTGGGGGCGTTATGTTATTATACTGGGGACAGTAGGATCTTTACTACGGGGGCAGCTAGTATCATTCTACTGGGGCAGCTTCTATTTTTTCTACTGGGACAGCTATTATCTTTTATACGGGGCAGTATTTTTTTTTCTACTGGGGCAGCTATTTATCATTACACTGGGGCGTTTTTATCATTATACGGGGGGAGTATGTGCATTATCTGGGCAGTATCTATGTATTTCACTCTGGGGAGTATCCAGTATCATTCTACTGGGGAGCTATCTATGTTTATCACTACGGGGGCAGTACCCATGTTTTATATGGGGCAGTTTTAGTATCTTATTAGGGGGGGCCCGCTATGTATCTTACACTGGGGGCGCTATTTATTTTTACGCCTGGGCGTTCTTCATTATACTGGTGGCTTTTCTAATTATACTGGGGCAGTATTTCATTATATGGGGCAGCTTTTCTATGTTTCATTCCCCGGGGGGCTAGTGTACTATCACTACGGGGGGAGTATGTTCACTATGGGGAGCTTCTATGTATCACTGTCACTATGGGGCAGTATGTATCACTGTCACTACTAGGGCCAAGCTATCTATGTATCTTTACTACTGGGGAAGCTATGATATCACTACATGGGGGGGCTATCTAGGTATCACTGTCACTTTTACTGGAGGCAGCTATCTATGTATCACTGTCACTACTAGGGCCGTTATGTATCACTACTGGGGCAGCTATCTATGTTTTATCACTCCTGGGGCAGCTATCCGTGTATTCACTGTCAATACTGGGGCAGCTATCTATGTATCACTACTCATACTTGGGGCAGCTATTGTATCACTTATGGGGCAGCTATCTATGTATCACTATCACTACAGGGGCAGGCTATCTATGTAGTCAACTATCCTACTTCTGGGCAGGCTATCTGATGTTATTATCACTACTGGGGCAGCTATCTCGTGTATCACTGTTACTACTGGGGCAGCTAATAATGAATCACTGGTCAATATGGGGCAGTTATCTATGTATCTTTACTACTGGGGCAGCTATCTATGTATCACTTACACTGGGGCAGGCTAGCTATGGTATCATTACTACTGGGGCAGCTGCTATCTTTGTATCAATGTCCACAACTGGGGCAGCTAGCTATGTATCACTATCACTACAGGGGCAGCTAGCTATGTATCACTATCACTACTGGGGCAGCAGCTATGTATCACTATCACTACTGGGGGGCAGCTATGTATCACTAACACTACTGGGGCAGATAGCTATGTATGACATAGTCAACATACTGGGCAGCTATTCTATGTATCCACTGTTCACTACTGGGGGCAGCTATGTAGTCACTTACTGGGGAAGGGGGACAGCTGATCATATTATTATACTACAGGGGGGCTATATTTATTTATTACAGTGGGGCATATATCTGCTATATGACTGTAGAGGCTGATTAATAGTATACTATATACATGTTAATGCTGACCACAGAGAGTCACCAATATTACTGCCCAGACTGATTATCGCATCTTGGGTCAGCATTATTAATATAATAGTGACCCACAGAGCTGACAATTCAAGTCGCAGTTATAAAAATTACTGGTTACCCATACTTTACCCGCTAAATGACACAGTATACACTGGTATGGGGTTTTTTTGGTTGTGTTTGTATTCTAAAACATCCAACCCCCTCCCCATAGCCCCGCCCTTATAACCCGCCCCCAATAAACCTGCCCCCTGCCCACTGGGCCATGGAAAAATTGTTGTGCATCAAACCGGTCCCTGGTGGAAAAAAGGTTGGGGACCGCTGCTGTAACAGATTGAGGAACTCTCTACTATTTGTAGTTGAAGCAGAACCATGCTAAGTCAATATCTGGGTAACTAAAGTTGCCCATTATCACCACTGTACCCGATCGTGTGCTGGCCTGCTCCATTTGTTTATGCAGTCAACCCGCTATCTCCTCAGTGATGTTGCGAGACCTATAGATTACAACAAAGATTTTTTTCTCTGTTAACTCCCACTTGTATTTCTACCCACAATGTTTCCATATCTTCACCATCTTTACACGCTATTGTCTCTTTCACACGTGCTTTCATATCACTACTTAGGCCGGCTCAACACAGCATAGTTAAAATCTGACAGTATTTTAACTTCGCCATATCAGTTTTTTTTACCCATTTTTGTGTTAAAAATCGCAGTAAGTTTTCGGATTTGCTGCCGGCCCCATACATTGAATGTACGGGAATTCGACGGGAATCTGCTGTTAGATAGAACATGTTCTAGACTCTGGTGGAGGCCAGCGGTTTACAGTTCCAACAATAGAAAATCCATGCTGTGCAGACTACAGCAAGGATTTTCTATTGAGGTCTATGGGGCAATGGTTACAGTCGGATTTCCGGCAGATTTTAAGTACAGAATCCGCTGAAATCCGACTGTAATCCTGTGCTGTGCCTTACATATAGACACACTTCTCTTCCTTTCCAGTTAGCCTTGTCCTTCCTAAATAGTGTAAAACCCTGAAGGTTAACAACCATGTCTCAACAACACCAACCACATCAATCTGTTCTTCTCGAACCAGCAGCTCAAGCTCCCCCATTTTGCTTGCTAGACTTCTGGCATTTGTGAACAGACACTTAAGTTCTCCTCCAGTTTTACACATTCAGTAGATGGCATGGGATTACATGAAATGTGGTGGGCACCTACATATACAATACTGGTTTGTAACACATGGATCTCCTGATCCACTAGTCAACCCCCCCCCCCCCACAGTCCACTTCTCCACTCGCCGATAAATTCTGCTACCTCTCTGACTTATCTACCCTTAGAATTTTCTAGATTGTCCACCCTCTTCATCCCTCGTTTAAATAATACTGCACCTCTTCCAGTTACATGCAATTTATCTGTTGAAAACAGATTGTACCCTCAAAGAGACTTTAGTTATGCATTTAAAGGGGTTGTCTCACTACACTGATTCATCTTACCTCAGTCCTGTTTTCTTGGTTTCATTTTGAATTCAGGGGCGTGTTTACTGGCTTCCACTAGGCTGCAGTAGAAGCCAGGTCTGTAGCTATAGCAACCAGTGCTGGAAACCTATCAGGAGAGATCATAGGTCTGTAGCTATAGCGAATTGAGGAGCTGATGCAGCCCAAACAAGAGGGGATATCTAGGAATAGGTAGAACACTGTTAATGGATATATATTGCAAAGTGACTTGTTTTTAACATAAAAAGCAATCCTTGTAGTGAGACAACCCATTTAACTCCCCCTATATCTTGCATTGTGCATGGCCTAGGCAGTATTCCAGAGAACACAACCTTGGAGGTCCTTTTCTTCAACTTGGAGCCTAGTTTTTTAAAATGATTCTTTAGGATGCTCTACCTACCATGTATTCAGTCATTGGTTCCAACATGGACCACAATAGCTGGGTTGTCACCAGCCCCTCCCAGTAATTTATCCACCCGTTCCATCACATGCAGAACCCTGGCACCAGGGAGACAGCAAAATATTCGGTTGATGCGGTCTTGGCAGGAAATTATTCTATCCTTCTTCCTGATTATAGAATCCCCTGTAACCACTAAGGGCAACATGAATGAATTATGGCGTTAAGACGCCAATTTTAAAGCACATTACAATAGTATAGAATGCACCTGATTTATGTAACTAGCCTACTGCGCATTCTAGCGCTAAGACAACACTTTTGGCTCAGGTAAACCACTTTAAAATAGTTTACCTGCGGGGGCGCTCTGTAATGCGCCTGATATTGGCATTTGTGTGATTTAAAAATATAGCGAACGGGGCTGTGCTAGATGTTGGGCTGAAGAAACGCCAGACTTCTGGCGCAGCCCCGTTTATACATGACGCCCTGTCTTTTCCTACCTGTATTCCTATCATCTGACTACTAGTTGGGCTGCTCTTCTGGCTGCAAGGAAGAGCAGTATCCTCTATGGTTGCTATGTCCCAGCATTATCACCCAACTTGGCAATTTTGCTAGGAAGCTCAGGAACACAAGTGGCCTTCCTTTTTCTGGTACCCCTAGAACTGGTACCCTTATTTCATTAACCCAGCTACATGGCTAATCCTGCTAATCTATTACTCCACCCCCAACATTTAGCCCACTAACTGCTTGCTCCTTTGCAATGTTTGACAGACCTTGGGGGTGTCTGCCACATAGCAGCTCAAAAGGCGAAAACCCTGTGGAAGTTTTGGGTACCTCTCTGATAGAAAACAGAAGATAAGGTAAGAGGTAACCCCAATCCTGGCCAGCTTTCTGAACTACTTTCTTTAACATGGCCTTTAAGGTCTTGTTAAAATGCTCCACCAGGCCATCTGTCTATGGGTGATAAATGGTGCGTAGCTGGGTAACCTTCAACACCTTACAAAGTTCCTCCATTACTCTCAACATGAATGAGGTCTCTTGGTCTGTCAGGATCTCATTAGGCACCCCTGTTCTGGAAAATATGTGCAATAATTCTCTAGCGATAACTTTGGAGGATGTATTTCTCAGGGACACTGCCTTTGAATACCTGGTGGCATAATCCATAACAATCAGAATATACTGGTGACCCCTAGCTGACTTCACCAGTGGTCCTACCAAATCCATTGCTATTATAGAATAACAATTGAGTTGGTAGGACCACTTGTAGATACCATTTGATAGTAAATGGTACCTTGATAATAGGCAATGGTATTAGCTGGCTGGGGAGATTGGCAACTAGGAAGGTGATCTGGCACACAGGACAGGACTGGTAATAATCTCCAATTTCCCGGTAACACCATGGCCAGTAGAACCAGGCTGGAATTCTCTTTAGCACATTATCCATCGCTAGGTATCCCCCTAATACATGGTTATGGGCCAGATCCAATACCATGCACCTACCGGGTTTAAGAGTACAAGAGTTATTCCACTACTTCCTTCAGGATTTTGGCTACTATGCCCGCATCCTCCACCAACTTTTTTTTTTCTTTTAAACAAAATCAAGTTTATTGAAAGATATGCAAAGGTGACACCATGTGATCAAGTAAAAAGAAGGCACAAATGTAACAGCATACAGATACAAAATTAGTCACAAAAGTAAATCACAATAAGAGATACATTTCACAAATTTTGTACAACAGCATCCGCATGTGAGTGATATCATCTCCATAATAGGAGAAATTATCACTAGTGTTGAGCGATTACGTTGGCTATCGACATCGGGCGATAGTCGATAGTCGGCCACCATCGATAAGGTTTTCGATAGTCGATCATCTCCGATGACCATTAAAGTCTATGGGAGAGCAACAACACCTTCATTCTTACACCCAAAAAGGGCTGGAGAAGCTGGAATTAACAGCCACAACAGTCAAATGGATACCTGCTACATCTTAGGCACAACACTTAGGCTATAAAAGCCACAGAAAAAAAGTCACACACCATTCACTATCCCTGTCTTGTACCACAGCATGACCCTTAAACCTGCATCACCCACAAATTAAAAAGTGCCAGAAGGCACTATTATTTGAACCATCATTTTACTTGAACTGGACATTGAATATCCCTGTCCTGGAGTGCAGCATGACCCTAAAAACCTGCATGACCCACAGATTAAAAAGTGCCGGGAGGGGGGGCGTGGTCTGACATGGCTGCATGAAGAAGAAGCCTTTTTCCTGAGCTCCTCTGTGCCCTCTAAGGAATCCACAGCCATCAGCCTATTATCATGGGCAAATCTAACAAAAAAGCTAAGGCCAACTCTACAGCAGCTCTCCTCGTCCGGATGCTCAGGGCCTTCCGTCCAGAGGGCCCCGCTCTAAAGGCTCCCGCTCACTTCAAGTGTAGAGACTCAATCATCAGCCTCTCCTGTTGCCTTAATCGTCTAGGTTCAGTTGGCTAGATGTGCAAATAGCGGGTTCCTTTCCTGGGACACCCCTGCCTCTCTACTGGTTCTTCTCCAGCACATTACTCTGTTGCTTGATTATGGTGCAGGGCTATACTCCCTTTTATTGCCCTGGTTATAATAGTTTTGGATTTTCTTTCATAAGCTTCGATCATTACTGCTTGGGAGCGCTCTTTTTGGCATGCCTGCCTTATGCACCCCCCAAATAGGGTTTGGACTGCCTTCTGGCCACATGTGGACGACCTGGATTTCCTTGTTTTTAGGTATGTCTGTTGTTATTTTATGCGGGATTTTTTGGTTAAATTGTGTTCTTCTATTTTGGCACCCTCCTGCCTACTCTTTTGCCCCCCTTTTCCCTTCCCCCCTC